>CAIGQV010018299.1:10952735-10975125 GCA_903798115.1 Danio jaintianensis | reverse complement strand
GGTCGCCACAGCGGGATGAACCGCCAACTTATCCAGCATATGTTTTATGCAGCGGATGCCCTTCCAGCTGCAACCCATCACTGGGAAACATTCATACACACTCATTCACACACATACACTATGGACAATTTTAGCTTACCCAATTCACCTGTACCGCATGTCTTTGGACTTGTGGGAGAAACCGGAGCACCCGGAGGAAACCCACACGAACACGGGGAGAACATGCAAACTCCACACAGAAATGCCAACTGACCCAGCCGAGGCTCGAACCAGCGACCTTCTTGCTGTGAGGCGAACATGCTACCCACTGCGCCACCGCGTCGCCCACTGGCCAATTTAGTTTATTCAATTTACCTAATGTCTTTGGACTGTGGGGGAAACTGGAGCACCTGGAGGAAACCCACAAAAACTACTCGATTAAGAATTTGATTTAAAACAAATGGAATACATTTTTGGAATGAACCTTTATACAAGTCCATTTTAACCAGTTATTTAACAATGGATGTTTTTATTGAACATGAGACAGCAGTTTTTACAGCAAACATCCAAGTTGGGTTAAATGTTTAAATAAAAGTGTAACCGAGAAGTTGGGTTTGTCTGTATTTGACCCAATTTTAAGTTGATACAAGTCTGCATGTTTAGAATGTAAACATCACTGATCGAACAAATTCACATAAAAATGCCACTAAAATAAAAATTGCTATGAGATTCTGTTGGTTTAGCCCCATATATACATTCGGTAAACCTTTTTTAATATAAAATTTACAAAATAGTTTTTGCATTGTTCATATTTGGATGCAGCATTGGATTAAAACAACCCAGCATTGTTTTTTAACTTGTACCAGTCAAAATTATAATCTCTTTTTTTTTTTTATCTAAAAAATGCTTGGCTGTTTAACCCCAATTTGCTGAAAATATGAAAAAACCCAACCTAATTTTACTTAAATCTGGCTGGAAATAACCCAGCACTGAACATATATTTATATGAACATACTTTTTAATATATTTAATATATCAAATATATGTTTAATGTGAAATTTAAACAATAAATCCATTTGATCAAATAATTGATTTAAATGTCAGTATAGACACTCCATGTTCGATTTTGCAAATTATCATAGAAAATAGATTTAACGACTAATCACTCATAAACCTGAAAGATCATTTGTTTAATATCTAAAAGTATACTAACTGAACAACAGACATTATGGTGATATGCAGGGACATTTTAGACCACCAGGCATAATATAAATATAGTTTGTTTAAAGTAAAAATGTGATTGCTGAGATCCTTGTAATATTTAAGTACTTAAAGTGATCAACCAAAATGAAAATAACAACAATATTGTTCCAAACGTGTCAGATCTATTTTTTTTCTTTGAAAGTCAATGGAGTCGAATGCTGGTTTGGACCACATTGAATTACACAGTAAAAGAAAGGACAAAAAGCATTGAAATATTGAACAGAATGCCATCCACACAGAATGTCTTTCAGAAGAAAGAGCCATGTTTAGAATGAAATCAATGTGAATAAATCAAAACAGAAACATACACGTGACCTATATATGACTGAGAAGATCGTGTCTAATGTGAAAGACATTTAAAAGTGTTGTCCTTCCTGAGGTATGACAGTTGCTGGCGCTGAGGTTGACACAGCTGTCTAGAAGAGTCTGCTGCTTCTCTAGCAACGATGGGAATAGAAAAGGTCAGAGGACACTCGCATGTCAGTTGATGTCAAAACAGGTGCGAGCAAATCAGAGGTAAACAGCTTATTCCATGCCACACAAACATGCTGAAAATGACTCTCTGAGTAATTTGAATTTCTTGGTTGGTATTTTGTAGTCAATTCACCTTTATTATTTTTCCTGCGGGAGGAGAATTTCTTTGATTTGCTGTGAAAGGAAAATACAATTTAACATCTCTGGTTGGGTATAATTTTGTTTCCTATACCGGTGCCAATTCGATAAAATGGTACTGGTGCCAAAACTACTGGCTGGGAGAGTTTAACGTGCTGCAATTAAAGAAAACCCATGCAATTACAAAACACGCCAGCAAATTAAGAAAAGATCCTCATCGGTTTTATAGCATATGTGTTGCAAATCCTCACAACGCAAACATTTTAAAAAATGCGCTGCATTTTCTCACAACGCAAACAAATTAAGAAAACGCCTGCATTTTCTCACAGCACATGCAAATAGCACAGAACACAACGGAAATGTTTCAGGGGAACTCTAAACGTGACGGACACCGCTACTTAGGCTATGGTTATTTACAGCACGTTAAGCTCTTTCAGCCACACTAGAAAACAGTGCCTGAACCTTTACGTTTTTTTGTGACACTGGGAACGAATGAAAATATGCGATATGCAATATTGTTGATGTTGTTGAGTGTTGCATAATGATATTTTTTTTTACAATATAACTAACTTAAAAACAGGATATTTTATGATTAATTTTTTATTAATTTTTTTTATTTATGTAATGATCGTACTAAAATAAACAGGTAATAGATATTGAATCTAACAACAACAACAACAACAAAAAAAAAAAACGTTAAAACACCAAGAATGACTAAAAACCTTGGTGGAAATTCTTGTTGGAAATGTTGTCATTTTCTTCTTTTGTCTCCAGTATTTATTTTCAGCTCTAGGTTTACGGAACAGCACCTACTGGAGAGGTGGGGATGAAGATAAAGGCCCCATCTGACTGGTCAGATTTAGATAAACAACCAATTTAATTTATTGCACTTCTTTGCGATATGGATATTGCATATACTATTATCGCAATGATCATTTTTCAATTTTTAGCCCTTATAGTTTGAATTACGAGGACACATGGCATGTCCTCGTGAACCACCTCAACATTGTAATACGTAGGTCATACCCTTGTCATTATACAAATATGTCCACCATATCACCAAAACCAGTAAACACACACACCTGTTTACTCTGACAATAGTTTTTATATGGATTTTTCCAGTCTCGTGTTGGCTAAAGCTTTAGTAATTGAAGGCTAGATATTATTAAACAGCAGACCAAACGGTCATATGGCAGGAAATGCACCTTTGACCTCATCTGGTCGCTCCTTAAAGACCTACATGAAACAGGCAAGGTGTCAGAGTAGGAGATGCGTTGGTTCAACTGGTGTCAGCAATCACACACTATGAGCGGGGGAGGCCAGTGAATGAGAATCGATGGTCAGGGTAAGATTGGGGTGAGGTCAAACCTGGCATGGTTACGTCAAATGACCAACGAACAAAGCACCATAGGTGTGGGAAATAAAGGATTCTAAGTCTACTGAAGACGTGATGTGTGACAAATAAGTAATATACTGTGATTGTCACTTCAGTGTTAAGATGGTCATTCACAATATGTCATCAGTTGGTGTGGTTCTTTCATCATTTTTTTCTGTCAAAAAGTAATATATTGGGTGTCACAGCAAACTGTTAACATGAAGGTGCACATGAATTATACGTACATATTTTATTATACTTTCAATAAGCTTAATTTTCTTTAAATAACTCATTCTTTAACAGATCAACTTTCTTAAATCATTTAATCAACTTTCTTTTAAACCAAGGGACTTCAAGAGAGTGCCAGGGGTTCAGTGAAATTGTCTGGAGAAAAAAAAATCATAATTTTTTTTATTAAAATAAAAATATTTATAATAATATAATTGATTAAATACAAATAAGATTAAAAGAAATAATCAAGCATTTTATTTACACATACATTTATTTAAACAATCATAATAAAACAAACATAAAATACAAAGTAATGATAAATAATAATTCTAAAATAATGAATAGGTTACTAAATATACATTATTCAAACAAATCCTTTAAAATAGATAAATAACAAAAATAGATTAAAACAAATGAAATAGCACTTAAATTTGAAATTGATCATACAAATATGAAAAAACAATGTAAATAAATAGTTGCTAAAAACAATGCAGCTTAATATAAACTAAATATTGTCCAAATAATATTTTAGACCCCTCTATATTAGTTTTTTCATATAATCATGTCTTTATAGAAAAATACATTTTACCTTTTAGTTTTATACCTAGCGGTCCGTGGCATCTTGTTAACAAGTTAAATTCATGACTGTTCTGCTTTTAATTGCATGATCAGATGTGAAGTCAGCTCACAGGTTAAAGACTGTAGAAAAATCTGCTTCTAAAGTATCTTTATAAAATGTCTTCTAAATGAGAGACTGGGGTAAGTTGTCACATTTAACATTAAGTTAATTTTTGTATTCAAGCTTTCCATCTTGCACATATGCCATATGGTATGAAACATAAAATCTTTTATAGGACCAAAACAAAGAATGGTTGTATGGGTAAATCAATCCCTGACAAAAATATATTTTTCGCTGCTTTATTCGCACATCTTTTATGCGATATTCCAAACAAATAATTAATTGAAAGAATCAAAAATATCCTATAGAACAAAGTGAAATGCCATAAAAAAACACAATATCTAATAATTCTAAAAATCAAATCCTATAGGACAAAGTGGAAATTCCAATAAATTAAGTCATAATGCCCAAAAGGATTTTAAAATCCTATAAGACAAAGTGAAAATCCAATTAAAAACTCTGAATGTCCATTAGAATTTTAAAATCCTATAGGACAAAGTGAAAATCCATTAAGAAAAAATCTGAATGTCCATTAGAATTTTAGGAATCTATTAAGATCCTATAGAATCCTAAAGGATAAACTGAAATTCCAATAGGATTTTTTGACAAGGGATGAGCCTAACCATACTTTAAACATATTTTACTTTAATAGTAAAAACAAAATAAAACAAAACAGTCACTACAGTCCAATATCAGGCATTGCGATAGTTATTTATTAGTTATATTAATTTTGACAATAGAGTAGCTGAATTTCTTCTACTTGTGTTGGAGTTGCGCGCTCTGTTACTTCCTGTTTACAACAGGGCAAAATGGCGGCGCCCATGCGAATGGCACCCCGAAGCATGTACAGTTTCTAAAACGAACGCTATTTTGTCTTGACAAATCAGTTTGAACACAGAATTTAAACTTTAAATGATCCATCAAGTTTTCTGGGGTGTTGCAAGCGTAGGCTACACAGCCCTGACTCTTATTTTGTTTTTATACCACGCATTGACGATCTGCAGTGAACTGCGGAATGTTCTTGCTCGCTCGTGTGTGTTTATATCTGCTCGTTAGAGTGTAAATGACAAGTGGATTGAACCGGAGACGAAACACGGGGAAATACAAGTCGATTAATGCTGCTAGTAGTGTTGAAATCATCAAACTGAAGCTCTGGCAGGCATGCGGTGTGTGAAGGCGCTTCAGCTCACCCTTGCGGTCATCAAACCAGATGCTGTGGCTCATCCGCTCATACTGGAGGTGAGATGATGATGATGATGATGATTACACTGCTCTGCACCTGTTATTATCAGCACCTGTCAGATTACATAGGCAGATGAAGAAAAGTCAATGGCAGCAGACCATATGGAGTCCACATTTTTTATGTGCAAGCACTATTTTTGTCGAGTCTCTCCTATTTCACATTGACAGGGAGACCAGAACTAGTTTTTACTAGAGAATAAGTATATTTTCACAAGCAGTAGTTTTGGATTTTAAGGTTTTGTAGCAACTGTTTTTATTCCTATAGTAATTTTATAGAAATCTATTTTCATATTAGCACTTACATTGAAGATGCTACGTTGTAAAAATTGGTCATGATTTCAATGGTAAAACATCTGTAACCTGGTTAACAGTTAGCTTCTTTTATGTATATGTATATAAATTAGATATATTAATATATACGAGTAACTGTAAATTTACTTTCTCAGAATACCCTCCATGAAAATTTTGTTTTAGTTTCCCCCCCCCATATTCCATTACTTTATTTTTTTTTCTCTGTTGCCATTATGGTGTTTTGTATTTGTGTGAATGACACTGATTGCCTTCTAAATATTAATATGTTTTTTGTTTGTGGGAAAGGTGGTTTGAGCATTGGTTCATTTTATGACTTTATCATCTCCTTATGCTTATGGTTGTGTAACAAAGGATATGATGTGTATATGTTAGTACATCAAAACATTAGTGTATTAACACTATAAACTAAAGAAATATGGTAGTGAAAATGTAACATTTCTTTTACAGTTTGTACCATATTTTAACTGTAAAATACTGGAAACCAGTGCTGCTTTTTTAACGTAAATTAAGATTTTTTTTTTACAATGCAGTATATTTTCCATACTAGTATACTACTACTAGTAATTATTCATTCCCTACTAGTACTTACTCATGACTAGTACTTGATTAGCCATTAATGCTACAACATGTCTAATAGATACTATTATTTATCTGAAATCTTACTGGTAAGATTTTTGTTTTACTCATAAGATTTGTATTTGAACTCTGCTGTGGCTACTCACATTATAACATAAGATGAGTAATGTATAAAACAATGTACTCATCATTAACTCGTTCTCTTGTGGTCTGAAAACGTTTTTTTCTTCTTCTGGTAAACAAAAAAGTAGATATTTTGAGCTCAGATGAGCACTTCTCAAAAAAAAAAAAAAAGATATTTTAAAGAAATGGAAACCAATAACTATTGACATCCATTATAGAAAACAGAAAATTATATGGAAGTCAGTGGATACTGGTTTCAAACATTCTTCCAAATATCTTCTGTGGCATTCTGTGGCTCTTTAAAGCCAGCATGAAATCAAAATGTACAATGTGTATTTTGCTAGCTCATATTGTTATTCTTAAAATGAATAATTGGAGTGTGCAAATTGTTTTGGTAATCTTCAATTAAAATCTGACTGTTCTGCATTTGGAGTGGCGGTTCCTCTGTTGACGTCAACCTGATGGCTTCCATAGCAGCTGTATATCAATATCTTTAACTACGCCCCTCTTACCATTAGTTTACTATGAGAGAGTGATGGCAAAAGAAAGCCCGTCCCCCTGTTCATCAATCCATCTCAGTTGTAAGTACATCAACATTCTGAGATAGAAGTCTCAGAAACCTCCGGACTTTAACACTACTGTAGCACTTGAAAAACAGCACCAGTCTCTCCTATGCCCATTGTGCTGATTGCTTTTAGATCAAAATTCAAAGTCAGTGGAGAATTAAATTACATAATAATTTGTCTTTACTAATAAGCTGAGCAAAAGTCTCATCAGATTTAATTTCCGCTCTCCGATACTTCAAAGAGATAAAGGTGTCTTTAATTAGCAACAATTTCCTCTGATGCGATGTGGTTTTAAAAAAACTGAAGCCTAGAACTGATTTAATTCACACCAGCATATTTTAAATGAAATGTTTGTCTTTTCATTTGGAGTGAGACATGCTTTCATCACTCAGCCTTTACTTTCCTTCTTCTGGGAGATTGAAACACTTAATTAACTCTTTTATTTATTTTTGTATGATCCTTTGTTGATGGAAAAGATGAAATAAAAATCCCTACAAGCTTCCATTAGCATGTAGCGACACATTTATTACAGACAGCGATTTCAGTTTTATGCAGATGCAACGTGCTGTAATATATTATTACTTTTAATTTCAGGCTCTTCATCAGAAGATTCTGGAAAACTTCATTATAATTAGAAAGAAAGATCTGATATGGCGAAAAGCCGATTCGGAGATGTTTTATGCTGAACATACAGGTAAAAACTGACCTTTTTTTTCTTATGAAACACTGAATGAATGAAAACACTGTGTGTTTGTATGAGACTGAATGGTGAAGTACATGCGTGGGTGGTTGTCTGTGTGATGCGTGATGTTAACAGTGTGACTCATAGTAAAAGGCTTCACACAACCTGCAGATATAATGTAGAGACAGCATGTGGAGAGTGAACATGTTAGTCAGTCTCAGCTTATCTGATCCTGCATCCAAAGAAAAGCAGCTGCCTCACATTCAGATGTCTAAATAATATATGCACACGAGGCTGTTCAGATCACGTTAACAGATTGCAGCAGAAATCTGTGGAGTAAAACAAATCAGCCTCATTGGTTTATTCATAATTGATAAACTGATTCAAAAACGTTCAGTGTTTTTAAAAAATTATTATCCCTGTTTTTATTTTACAGGACGTTTCTTCTTTCAAAGACTGGTTGAATTCATGTCAAGGTAATTTTAGCTATTTGCTTTTAATTTGCTTTCTAACTCTAAAGGGTTTAACTAATAATACTTTGGAAATTGACTTGTGTATTTATACATACACACAGTGTACACACACATACATACATATTTTCCATGCTAGTTTTGTAAAGTATAAGGAAGCCTGTTTCCACTATAGGACAAAAATGAATAAAAAAGATAATTGTGACTTATTACACAATTTAGACTTATTTTCCGTTAATTATTCATTCATTCACAGCAGCGCCACAGCGGAATGAACCGCCAACTTATCCTGCATATGTTTTACGCAGCGGATGCCCTTCCAGCTGCAACCCATACGCTCCCTTTCACAACCCATACACAAACATAAACACAAACATGTGTGGATTAGTTGGCGGTTCATTCCGCTATGGCGACCCCAGATTAATAAAGGGACTAAGCCGAAAAGAAAATGAATGAATGAATAAAAAAAAAAAGTATAAATCTTGAGATTTCAAAAAATTATGGTTACCTTTTCATTGGGAGATATAAACTCAGAATTATGAGGTATATTAAAAATAAAGGTCTGTTAGTCAACCAGACATCTATTGTTTCATATTCTGGTTTTGTATAGATAGGAAACATTTTTTTTGTTCATTCATTTATTTATTTGCACATGTATTCAGACTTTGAGAATCCATTATGCTGTTATATAAAGTAGATTTTTAACATTTAATCTATTTTATGAATAGTTTCCTGGTAAAACGTGATGTGGAACTTTGTAAAATTGTATGTTATTTAACTGAACATGCATTTATGGAGGTTAAAGGGTAACTGCTTGTAGTTCACAAGCACTTTTCAGGGGTTTTCAGAAATTAATTGCCTCAAATTATTATCACGCATTCATAGTAAAGAATGGATCTTCTTTCAGTGGATTTTTGAGGTCAGCAAGTTTGGGGACAGAAACATTTTGAAAGAAGTGAACAATTCAGACAGCAAAGATGCATTAAATCGATTGATAGGAACATTAAAGAGATTTATATTATGTTACAAAAGATTTCATGAACAAATATGAACCAATAAGTGAAGAACCAGTGGTGGTCAGAAAGGAATAAATTTTTTTCAGATTTTTACCTTCCTGTTGTCATATTGGCATTGTTTATTGGTTCATTTGTTGGAGATTTGTAACTGTAGTATTTGATGGGTTTCTATGTGTGATAATTAAGGTTAATGTTTTAAATTCACATGCACTTTTTTGCACAATGCAAAAAATGTTGTAGTCTACAATTGTGTGTCTAAAGCTAACTTACTATAGTATCCAGAACAAGTACTATAGTAATTATTATAATAAAATACTGTTTTTTTTAACCATATTACAGTAAAGTACTTTAAGTAATCTGTTGTGGTAATTCTATTATTTCTGTGGTAATACAACAACTATATTAAACAGATGATCCAATACAGTTTAAAAAATAAATAAATATAGGGTATATTGTACTGCAATACATCATAGTTTACTGTAGTAATGTAATGTAATGTGTATTTATATAGCGCATTTATTGTGTATGGTCATACACCCAAAGCGCTTCACAATCATGAGGGGGGTCTCTCCACACCACCACCAGTGTGCAGCATCCACTTGGATGATGCGACGGCAGCCACAGGACAACGGCGCTAGCGCGCTCACCACACACCAGCTATTGGTAGAGTGGAGAGACAGTGATACAGCCAATTCGTTGGATGGGGATGATTGGGAGGCCATGATGGGTAAGGCCCTATGGAGGGATTTGGCCAGGACACCTGGGTTACACCCCTACTCTTTACGAGAAGTGCCATGGGATTTTTAATGACCACAGAGAGTCAGGACCTCGGTTTAACCTCTCATCCGAAAGACGGCGATCACTGACAGTATAGCGTCCCCTTCACTTTACTGGGACATTAGGACTCACTCAGACTGCAGACTGAGCGCCAATCAAACTTTATTATCATCACTTTAACTTTAGTAAAACCAAAAGTATTATACAGCATTTAATAACGTTTATTAGTTCACTGTAGGAAATACTATAGTATGCTCTCATTAACAAAGTGTTGTAAATAATATTAAATATACAATATACAACAATTAGTATTATAGTATTCATAGTAGTATTTACTATAAAATAGTCTTTTTTTTTTTCAATTGGGAATTCAGTATGTTATGCCATCGGTCCTTTTGAAAGTAATAATTAATGCAGATATGATCTTTCATCTGTGGAGAGGGACATCAGTGCTCAAAGACGGTGAAACGGATGTTTCCATGGCAGCCTGTCCTCTGAACATGTCTGTTTATGAAAGATGAAACATTAGCCTGTGCTTATTTTAGTCTTCATTTAAAAACAAGCAACTGATTATTCCCTTAAGTTTCTATCCTTTTTGTGTGCCAGCAGAGCCATTAAGGCAGTACTTTTCAGGTCTGAATGCACTATTGACGTCTTGTAGCAAATGATGTCACTCTTCTGTTTGGATTCAATTCTGTTTTTCCATCTAGAAAAAACACTAATCCTGCTATTCACTTGAACTCTTATTTCCACAATAGTGGCCCAATGAGAGCATACATCTTAGCCAGGGAAGACGCTATCACTCACTGGAGAACAATGATGGGGCCAACCAAAGTTTTTAGAGCCCGTTTCAGTTCACCAGAGACCCTTCGGGGAAAGTATGGACTGACTGACACCAGAAACACCACTCATGGCTCAGGTAGAGTAACACTGACCTGTTTTGATGATTTTCCAAGCTGGATAGTTTAAAGGAGTAGTTCGCTTCCAGAATTAAAATCCCCTTGTCATCCAAGATGTTAAAGGTTATAGAATAATATCTGGATATACCTAGCCATAGTTAAATAGAGTTCAGTACACGGTGAGTATCAAACACCATTGTTTCTCGTTCTCATGTAAATCCAGTAAGAGTAAAATCTCAGTGAAAAACAGGCCAATCAGAATAAAACACAGACTCTGAGAATCCACACGCGTCTGATTGGCCACAACATTTCCTTATGAGATTACAACAATCCATTCATTCATTCATTTTCTTTTCAGCTTAGTCCCTTTATTAATCTGGGGTCGCCACAGCGGAATGAACCACCAACTTATCCAGCATATGTTTTACGCAGCGGATGCCCTTCCGGCTGCAACCCATCACTGGGAAACATCCATTCACACACATACACTACGGACAATTTAGCTTACCCAATTCAATTATAGCGCAGGTCTTTGGACTTGTGGGGGAAACCGGAGCACCCGGAGGAAACCCATGCGAACACGGGGAGAACATGCAAACTCTACACAGAAACACCAACTGACCCAGCCGAGGCTCGAACCAGCGACATTCTTGCTGTGAGGCGATTGTGCTACCCACTGTGCCACTGTGCAGCCCACAACAATCCATATTTCCATGAAATTTCCATATTTTTAAGTTTACATAAGCTTTTATTTACTTACTATATGTGTGGGACTTTTATTTTGAAAATGGGACAGGCTTTAAGGAAGAGTAAAGGAACAATTTGATCTCATCTGTTTACAGAAATGTCAGAAAGCGAAATGTGGGATATAGGGATTTTAAATATATTCATTGCCCCTTCTATGAGACATAAAGTCTGTTTAAATGTATCTTTTGTTAGATTAACATGTATATTGTGAAGTTTACCACATATTTCTGTAATGAGGCAGCAATATAAGTGTTTAATGCACATTTATACATCATGTCATATCACTCTGCTCTTACTGTGATTTTTCTGGAGTGAAGCAATTAACTACAGCAATAAACTTTATAAAATCCTTTACCCTCTTACCCATTTTAAACACTAATACAGCATTGTTTTATTCTTTCTTTCAGATTCCATTGAATCTGCCAAAAGAGAGATTTCGTTTTTCTTCCCAGAATTCAGTGCAGATGAATGGATGATGAGGGAAGAGCCACATTTTCGGTTGGGACTCACTGAATATAATGAAGAGAGCCAGATTCATACTGTCAAGCACACATGAGGATCACTGGACTGATGGTATTTCTGCAGTGTTACACGATTGTGATATTCACCACGTTTTCCTTCTGCTGCACTTGATGATTATGTTTTCTTTGCATTGCCATGTTACTCTATTGTAACTTAAGACTTCTATCACAGCTCTGCCAACAGTTTTGTATATATGCGTATTTATGAACATAGCGTTGTAGTAGGTGTAAAATGAAATTGACATTTTCCCCAGCATAACAAATATATTTAAATATATTGATATATTAAGTGTCAATGTAAACAAGAACTGTAATTCTGTGTTCATTGGACATTTGATTTTGATTTCAACTTTGAAAATGTAATTTTTCTCAACCCCAGCATTTAAAATAATAATAATAATTTTAATATGCTGACAACTATGTTATTCAAAGATCAAATTCTCTTTTCTTAAAACTAATTTAAAATCTTAAAAGTGATTACTTATAATTAAAATAGATATTTACAGGGTCATAGATTTTTTTTTGAATATCATAGATCTTTAAAAAATTTATTCCAAATATTGAAAGTCAGGGAATTTTTATTTTGTCCAAGTCATGGAATATCTAGATTTTTGTTTGCTGCTTTAAGGTTTTGTTTCCATTTATCAAAATATAATTTTTCAGTTGTTATGGTTCGGCTATTGTTCTGCTCCAATTTATTCCTTTCATAAAGTAAATGTGATGCATATTAGTCCAGCAGGCAAAACAAGAATAAGATTTTGCAGTACATTTTACTGATTTTGTTTACTGGAATCTACATTTTAACTGATCAAATTTAACCATATTTGAACCATAATAATACATTTAGAAATGATCAAATTCAGTTGTTATTAACTTTAGGGACTTTAAATAAATACATTTAGAGAATATGATGATTTAAAGTTAAAATTAATTTAAGGTTAAATTAAAAATTATTTAATTATTTAAATTATTATTTGATCATTTTGAATACTCATTTTATACTTTTGTCAAGTCAAGTCAGTCAAGTTTATTTATATAGCGCTTTTCACAATGTAGATTGTGTCAAAGCAGCTTAACATAGTTCTAGTAAAGTCCAGATTTCAGAGTTGAAGTTCAGTGTAGTTTAGTTCAGTGTGGTTTAAATGTCACTGCTGAAAGTTCAAACACTGTAGAGCAAATCCACCGAAGCACAGCTCCACAAGTCCCGATGCGAGCAAGCCAGCGGCAACAGTGGCGAGGAAAAAAAACAACAACAAAAAAAACTTCACCAATTGTGGTGAAGTGAAGGGAAAAAAAACCTCTAGAGAAACTAGTCTCTGTTGGGCACGACCATTTTTCATCTGGCCAAACTTCCTGTTCAGAGCTGCAGTCTAGGCGCTCGAGGCTGAAGAAGCTGGACGTCCATCGTGGAGAAGCTGCAGGTGTGAGTAGGGCACCAGCGGGCAGTCAGGTTGGGCCGCAGGATCAATGTGGGGACTCGTTTATCACAGTGGTCTCATGCACTCTATTTCTTCATGACGACCACAGCATCAGCTCGGGATACGACCTGGTCCAGGATTATGAATACCTTGGGATCATCTCTTCACAGGTCTTGGATTGCATCAATGGCGCTGCATAGTCTCAAGGGACCTCGGAATGAGTATCCCCAGGTGGAAATAGAGAATAAAGAAAATAATTAGCGTAGCTGCTGTTCATAGTGTATTTAAACGAGATGCAAAAATGGAGTGCTATAGATGAAAATAGCAGTTAAATAAACAAACATAGAAACAAACATGTAAAGCATATGAGAGTTTCTAACACAATGTTTGTAACAATGCATTTTAACGAAAACAAACAGGAGAAAATGCACTATTATTACTTTTTACTGTCTTCAATTGGTAAAATATGTTAGTAAATATAGAAACTTATATTAATATATGATGTAAAAGTATTGGTCCCACATTATATTAAGTTGCCTTAACTACTAGGTACTTGCATCAAAAAATTTGTGCTGTGTACTTTTTGTGTTCAGATTGTATTGCACAACCCTTGAGGTGGGATATGGGTAAGTTTAGGGGACAGGTTTGTTGCCATGGGAAGGTTTAAGGTATTTCAACAGTGCATTTATAAGTGTAATTACATAAATCAATTACATGCATATAATAAAAAAGTACATTGTAAAAACATGTATGTACATAAAATGTGCATTGTACCAATTGACTAATTCAATTTTAACTACATAGTCATTAAGGCCACCTAATACAAAGGCTCAAAAGTTTTGTTCATTGGTAGTTATAACCAGCCAATCAAACACATGGCAGCAACTCAATTAGCATAGACATGTTTGAGGCAATCTGCTGGGGTTGAAACTGACTATGAGAATGGAGAAGAAAGCTGATTTGTTTGACTCTGAACAAGCCATTGTTGATGGTGTCAGATGGGCTGGTGATCTCTATAGAGTTCACAGAGAAGGGTCTGAAAAGAGAAAATATCCAGTTCTGTGCATGAAAAAGCCTTGTTGATGTCAAAGAAGAATTACAAGACTGGCTCAAGCTGAGAGTAAGTAAAAGATCACATTGGTGCAACTCCTGGGTCAGCTGGGAACTGAAAAATGAGGCTACGATTGACACGAGTTCACCAAAAATTGGACAATTGAAGATTGGAAAAGTTTGCCTCGTCTGATGGGTCTTTTTTTTCTGCTTCAACATTCGGATGGCAGGGTCAGATATTCAACGTAAACAACATAAAAACATGGATCAATACTGCCTTGTATTAATAATTCAGCATTATGGTGTGTGGGAGATTTTCTTGGCACACTTTAGGCCCCTCAGTACCAAGTTACCAACAAAGCATTGATAAAAGTTAGAATGAAATCAAAATGTGCTCTTATTTTTTTTAAGCAGTAGTGCTTGTTATAAACAATGTATCTGTGCACTTCATTATTTTGTAATTTTGCCTTCATAATATTTTTATCAAATACCATAACCTTCC
Organism: Danio jaintianensis; assembly: GCA_903798115.1. Taxonomy (NCBI): domain Eukaryota; kingdom Metazoa; phylum Chordata; class Actinopteri; order Cypriniformes; family Danionidae; genus Danio; species Danio jaintianensis. The sequence goes on along the minus strand of CAIGQV010018299.1, from coordinate 10,960,085 downwards.
CTCTTCCCTCAAAATGTCTCTGGAATGCCTTTGGGGCGGGTCTATCAGGGCATGTCTCATTTCTGCCCTGCTTTCATCCATTCGTCAATCTTCTTTACTTTTGTTAGCAAGACCCATCTTCCAACAATCAAATTGGTTCCCAAAGAACAAAATCGCACACCACCCTTCATTTTAGGACCATTTCAATTGGATGTACTTCATGATACAGGAAAAAAGGACAATCTTCTGTTTCATGGCGACTTTAAATGCCACAGCTGACCTGAGCACTGAACTTGTTCATTCCTTTATGGCCACAGTGTACTCATTTGTTTTTGATATTGGGGCAAGAGAAAGACTGGAATACAGCAAGCGGTTATGCTCTTCCAAATGACAGCAATAAATATTTAATTAAAACTCTGCAATAAACAGCATCTTTCAGTCAGTAAAGCAGTGATGTATCAAACAGTATTGGAATAACACAACAGAGCGTCCAGTACCTTTTTTTCCCCAATAGTATTTGCTACAGAAACTGTAATCAGGCTTTGAACAAATGTTTGAAGGCAACAATAGTGTGGTAGTACTGTAAGTGTGCAGGATGTACAAAAGAGCCCTGATTTTCAAATCTAAAATCAAATGCAATACATCTACTTTAAGCCACTGGAAACAAACAAAACAAAAAAAACATATATTGTTGGTATATTTTTAAACAATTTACTTTTTTGAACACTTTTAACAAAGTCAGTCAGTAGGCCACTCAATTGCACTTCTTGATCCGCCATGTGCTTTCAATGTATGTACAGTAGATCCTTTACTAAGACTCGTTTTGTTGGCATCAGAAAATGACATTTAACATTATTTTGACACACACTATAGAGAAAAGGTATACATAAAAATAGACATTTATAAAGTGGTCAAATATAACCGGAAAAAAACAAACAAACAATTCTTTGACCCTTGAATGAAACCCGTTAATCACAGCACTAATGAATTTCTTCATTTAGGTCGTCCCTGCTTTGTACTTCTTTGGTCGACACCTTCACCAAAGCTTTCAAGCAATCCAGATACAATCTTCATGAGGTCTTTAACCTCACTGAGGCACCGAGTCGATCGCTGCAGCCATCAGACCGTCCACTGGCTTCATCAGCTCGTAGGTGGTCTGCGATGTTTCCTTGATCTTCCCGCTCTTGTCCACCTGCCGGATACTTTGAGTCACAGTGATGGTCACTTGCTTGGTGGACATCCTGTTGTCCTGCCATTTGGTCTAACAAATATTGACAGATTATTAAAGATTGTTGTAAGGTTACACTATTAACAATTTCCTATAGAATCTACAGTAACTTACTGGCAGACGTTCGCAGCAAATATATTGTAGTTGCATTTACAGCACCATTTATTTTGCTGTATATGTATTTACAGTATTGTGTGTATATGTTTAGTGTAAAATATACAGTAATTTTCACAGTGCAACTTCAAAATACAGTTAAATACTGTGTAATTTACAAAAAATGTTAAGTGTATATTCACGTGCAGATGTTTGCACCCATGAGTTTCTTAAACTATAAAAAAATTCTAATTATGAAATGTATATTTATAGTACTTGAATCTGATTGGTTGAGCCCATTCAAAGCTGTTGTAAGATAATCTATAAACATACACTGTTGCTTGGCAACCTTTTCACTATTAGTACTGAGTCAAAGAAGCTTATAAGTGCCAAGAAGCTGTGGTTTACCAGCTACAGGGGGTTTAGGCATGATGAATGCTGTAATAAATTCCTCATAAACCACAGCTGTATGATTGAATTTAATTTAGCAAAAACTGATTTAATTGTGGATACATTTTCAAGGACACCATGAAAATGTTTGTTTACACATCACCAAGACCACACTACAAAGAAAGGAAAGCCTCCCCTAATATTAAAATATTAATTTTGACATACTGAACAGAATATATGCATAATACGAATATATAGGATATATGTACAATAAACTGAATAACAGTTTCAATTTTCCGATTAAACATTCTCGTTTAATTAACTTTTATTAAGCATGGACCTTTACTACTTTCATTAAATATGATTGTTTCTGTTTTGTAAATATAATCAATTCAACTAAATATTATATAAATTATATATACCCAAAATGAAAATTTGCTCACTATTTACTCCCCCTCCAAGTGATTCAAAACCTTACAGAAGATATTTTGAATAAATCTGAAAACCTCTAACCATTGACTTCCTTCGTAGGAAAAAATACTATGGAAGTCAAGGCTTACAGGTTTCCAGTTTCCTTTAAAATATCTACTTTTGTGTTCAACAGGTTTGGAACAAGTAAAGGCAGAGTAAACAATGACAGAGTTTTCAGTTTTCATCTCTTAAATGCAAATGTAATATTTACTAAACCAGGCTATGCGAATATCTTTTTATTTATAAAGGCAATAAGGACAGGTCAAGTTTAAATAAGTATAATAATAAAACACAAAACATTGTCTATACACAAAAACACTTAATTGAAAATGTATTATACACATATACAGTACAAAACCTTTTTGAAAAGGGCACTATTGTATAACTGCAGATTAATTAGATATATATGCTGTCCACCCTATACCCAACACCTTAACTTTTCTGATTATGACTGTAATGTAATATTGTGTAACATGCAATAATTACTGTGAAAAGCGCTATACAAATATACCTTAATTGAATTAAAATATTTTCAATATTTTCAATATATTTGATTCTTCTTTTTGCTTGTCTAAATATAATTATCTGCATTATGACTAAACAAATTACACAAGTATTGTGATATACGCTTAAAATTTCCTTCAGGATGGCCTTAAAAAATCCCTCATTTTGTGTGACCTGCAGAAACCTTGGCACCAAATTCAATTCAAAAACTTACTATTTCTTCAGTCCGCAGCACACTTCTCCTCTGCACAGTGGTAGCAGATGAAGACAGCATGTCCTGCTCTTGAGAAGAGAGGATTGCTGGGGTGCTGCCAGCTTTCATGTCATTCAGGCCCACCTCAGACATGGCAGAACAGACTTTCAGATAAGCCTGAGCTGGTGTGGGCAGACCGTCATCAAAGAGATCTTTAAGGAGAAAATAATAAGGACATCAGCAATTCTCACTCCAAAGGTGATCATTTAAGTAATATTTAACAGTGTAACTGAAATCTATCTATTTATCTATCTATCTAGGTATAGGGGTGTAACAATACATTGCTATATCAATTGTTTGCGTAAAACATCGATACCTCAGTAAATTCTTGTTGAAATTCTTAAATTCTTCCAATAAAGGCTCCTATGATGCAAAATCAACTTTTGGAAGTAGTTTGGACTGCACTGTGTGAAGGTATAGTGTGTTCACAGTCATGAAATAAACACAAGTCCCTTTTAAAAAAAATTCTAACGTTAAAATAGGATCCAAATACCATTGATTTTGAGGCTCACCGCAACGTGATGTAGCAGTGCGGTTTTCCCTGCCCACCGATTTGATTGACATGCACATATTAACATGTATTCGTAACACAAATACATATGTCCACAAGACAGGATTTGCAAAGAAACTGGGATTAAAAGATCTGTTCCAACTCTCTGTGATTAGCTGCACCTCAAGAATCAGTTTTACAAGTTTAAAATGTTTTTTAAAACAGAGCAATACAATACATTTTTTCTACAGTTTCTTCAGCATCAGTTCATGAAAGCACTACATGTCGCGCTGCTGATGTATAACCTGTGGAAATATGTGTCAGCAGCACAACATGCATGCAGTGCACAGTACACTCATGAAAGCATGCCCTGAACTGATGCTGAAGAGAAGTCATTATTTTTGTGCACACAAAGTATACTGATAGCTTCATGAAATAATGATTGGAGCACTGACGACACTTGGACTGTTTTGATTATGTTCATGGTACTTTTCTGGACTATGATGAGCCAAAAAGTTCTCGGATTTCATCTAAAATGTCTTAATTTGTGTTCCAAATATGATCGAAGGTCTCAGGCATTTAGAGCAACATGATGATGAGTAATTCACTTTTTTGGGTGATCTAACACTTTAACATTTAGGGTTGCACCAGCTGTTCGTAAGTTCTTTCTTAAACTGGGACGTAAAGTCCACACTAGGGGCTTAGTAACTACTAGCTAGTTTGTAACTAAATTTGTTCTTATTTCGGTTGCACCACTAGTTCTTAAGGCAAACCGTAATTAGTAGGTTGTAAGCTCTCTGTAAAGTCATGCGTCGCATTGAATGACATAATATCCAATAAGAAGCATTTAAATCATTAAACTGCTTTACAATTCTGCAGCTACATATATAATGCATCTATATATAACTGTCCTATAAAAATGAAATGACAAATTACATTATTTTAGTACATTACATTAATAACAGATGACGCACATACCTGCATCACAAGTCGTTATTACACATTACACGTAAATACACATGACGTTATTAAAACATTACATTTTTTAAATATCCTACACATGAAAGAGAAAAGAATAGGGAGAAAAATGAAGAAATTCTCGTTTTAATTGATGGATAATAAAAAAAAATTAAACTCTTCTTTTACAAACTGAAAAAAATGTGAGATTTGTGAGGAAATTCAGGCTGTGTGAGCAGAGGGAGATCATTATTATCGTGAGCTCCTCAATGTAAACTAATCTCGCCGTCATCTCTTTTCTACCTTTATACATGGGGGGGGGATGCTGCCGTAAATATTTAGTTGGAATGTAGCATTACATTTAAACTAAGTTCAGTGGTGCAACACAAAAATATTTAGTAATGTGTAAGTTGTAACTTAGTGTCTCTTTACGTCACAACTAGGCTAAATTTTAACTTACCCTTGTGTCATTTTGAATTGAATATTTATATTGAGTGTTCATGGGACAGATCCTTTACTGGAGGCCATGACAAAGATACAAACCCTTGACACTGAACCCTCTGACTAGCTTGCCAAGACCAGACATGACTGATTTTATACAGAAGGACATTCATCTTGTTTAAGGACACTGATAAGCCAGCCATCCATCACTAGAGGAGAGATTTGACGGAATTATTTCAGTTGAGAACTCGAGAACTATACGATTTTTAAAGGAGTCAGAACAGCACTAAATCCCCTTGCGATACACACAAATAAAAATATGCTGCAATCAGATGCGTTTCTAACACCTGTATTGAATAATGAGCAACATTGCAATTATGAAAAGAGAAACAAGTGGATTCTGCCCATTTTATTGTTTTATCTAGTAACATATCCTGTTTTTGGTTTGTTAAGATGTCTTTTGTGGGTGTTTTGTTCATATTTCATGTTGCGCACCAGGGTTCAGAAGGCAGTGTTCAGACTTGTTCAAAAGAACGATCACAGTTTGTTTTGATTTTAACTTTAATTTAAACACACTCAGCAAGTGTGAACGCACCCTTAGAGAATCTGAAATCAATAGTCAAGTTTCCACAAGTTATTTAGCTATTTTTGACTATCACTGTGAAGCTGCACTGACATCTGTATCATATAAAACTTATACAAATGAAGGTGACTTGATCTACTGACATCTCACCAACAGGGCTAAAACAAAACAAGAACTGAAATAATGACACCAGTAGTCATTATGAATACCACTTTAATGATCCGTTACCAGTTAATTTGAATTCTTTCATTTGCACACTACTGCCTAAAGTGTAACAACTCTGCACAAAGAGGTATGGAGTGCTTATTCTGCTCATCCTTGCTCATATTGTTGTATTGAAGTACTGAAGGGATTCAACCATTGCCATGGCAACAAGAGGCCTACTTCAATGAATTGCTCACCAACAGCAGACTCGCAACACTTTCCCTGTGCTTTTGGCAAAGAAATCTCTTTTGAATGCTTTTACAGGTTACACCAGGCTGACTAAGTTCAAATGTGATGTCAGATGTGTTTAACCGTGTTTAACTGAAACTGTGTGATTTTCAAAAGCTTTATAAACGACACTCTCAGTCCATTCTTACCCAGGTTGGCAGTTTTTTCTGATGGAAAGCCCACCTCTGAAGAGTTTTCTGAGGGGATGCTTTGGATGGAGGACAGGGGGATGTCTGTGTCCGTGCTGGTCAGCCAAGTGGACTCTGTCTCTTTGGTCCAGCTTTCCATGTATCTCGGTTCCAACACATCTGTCCTGGAGCCTCCACAACCCATAATGTCAAAGGCAAATCCACACCTACACAGCCTCGGATGGTAGGTCCATTAGAACACCTCCCGAATAGCAAATGAAAGGTGTTTAATATATGATTTTGAGTGCATGAGACATTGCCATCAAGTGTAAAAGTTATGTAATTTAATATCAAGAACCCATATTAGCAAAAACGAGTCGTTCTCCATTGTCCAGGTCAGTCAAACATTGAGATCTGGGACTGATTCTGTGGAAGAGAAATGTTACACTTTTGTGAATTATTTTGATTCTCAATAATGTAAATCTGTAAATGACCAACTGCCCGTAACAGCTCACATTATTATCCATGTGGCAAACATAAAAACGGTCACAGAAGTTCTAATGGTTTTCACTAAAATAACATTAAAAGATTACAAACCATCAAAGGTTAATAATTAAAACCAGTGGGCTATAATATAATTTTTTATTTAGTTTTGGAACATCTTCCATCAGGATTTAAAAAGGGTAACATGCCACTAATAGAACAAGGGTCATTATTGCTTACAGTAAGACGAATATATTTCCATTGCTAACCATTAAAGCAATTACAAATTCTATGAGCGTTTCTATATTTTTTTTCGCCAGCAATAACAAAAAGAGATGGATTCATGTCCAATTTCTCCAGCATGCTAGTTCAGTACTCGTAATACACACATAATGTAAACAAAGACAAGTTGGTCGTATTATCTGCTCCAAAAATAAATAAACCAACAAATTGGCTACATTCAGAATAAACGCGAATTTTTAATCCAGCGATGCAGTTAATACTTTTCCGTCAGGTAATCAAGGATCGATTGATTATTCTTTATATGAGCCTCCTTGTTTCGTATTCAATTTGGTTACGGCGCGTTGCTGCTCTCACAGAATTATGAAAATATGATAATAATGTGCAGAAACACGCATTACGCTGGTATGCAGTAGGCAAAAAAATATATTATTCAGTCATTCGAACCGAATGGCTTGGTCTTTCGTAAGACGAATTAGTTTGGACATTACCTTAAGTCGACAGAGGATTCAGTATCAGGAGTCGAACAGTTTTCATCGATATGTTTACTGTATATTAGAAAATATTATTTCCACGATTCGTAGAGAAGCTTCACCGCGACGAAGAACCAAACACAGAGATGATGATGACACTCTCTCTCTCTCTCTCTCTCTCTCTCTCTCTCTCTCTCTCTCTCTC
>CAIGQV010018299.1:10926604-10950528 GCA_903798115.1 Danio jaintianensis | reverse complement strand
GATGTCTATTAAACACAAAATTGTTTGGTGGGAGATTTCAGCAAATGTTTATAATATTTATGACTGTGATGTTCTTTCAAAATGATCGTGTAATACAGAAAAGCAGAGAATAAAAGTTAGCTTCAGTGTTATGATCAAACATCTGTCTGAAAGTATATCCCATACATGCTCTTTTATGAGAATATTCCTTAGTGCTTAACCACTGAACAAGACATCAGAACTGTGAATAATAAAGGGCAACAGGAAAATGTGGTGAACCTTTTATTAATCACTGTAACGTGCAGCACTAAAAGATGCCATAAAATACTGATGGGAAGCAATTTAATTGGGTTTTAAAATTCACCACAGAGCTAGTAAACCACTAAGTGAGCAAAGCCGTAAACCATCGAGTCATGCTGTGAAGCGCTTTTCACCAGATGGGGGCAGTGCAGGCATTGTTTTCAGAGGATCAGAATATAACTTAGTAATCTTTTTGACCTAAAGTAATTCAAAAATAATTACAAAGCTTTTTACAAAGTGTGACATTTGGCCTTTTGTTAGGTACACCTTATTAGAATGTGGATCCTGTTTGCTTAAATTCTTCATGTTATGGATTCACCAAGGCGTTGATAAAATTCCTCACAGATTGTGCTCCATTGCACAGTTGCTGCAAGTTTGTTGGCTGCACATCCATGATGCAATTCTCCTGTTCCTCCACATCCCAAAGGTGCTCGAATGGATTGACATCTGGCGACTGTGCCATTTGAGTTTAGCAAACTCACTGTCATGTTCAAGAAACCAGTTTGAGGTGATTTGTCCTTTGTGACATGGCATGATATCCTGCTGATATCAAGATGAGTGCACAGTGGTCATAAAGGGATGGAAATTCTCTTGCAGGGTGAGAAATGAGTGAATTAGTGTTTAAATGAAGCTCAGTTAGCACTAAGGGCCCTAAAATGTGCACAGAAAATCTCCCCCACATCATCACACCACCAACTGGCTGTACCAATACAAGGCAGGATGGATCAATACTTTCATGTTGTTTATGCCAAAATTCTGACCCTGCCATCCTAATGTCACAGCAGAAATCGAGAATCATCAGAGCAAATGTATACCACACGGCACCTTAAAGGTGCAAAGTTTATCCTTAAGGTACTAATGTGGACATGTTTGGTACAAAAGTGTACATTTTGAAAAGGTACTGCCCCTGGTGACAGGTTTTGTAATTTTCTGTGACCCACAGAACTGCTGCTGGCTTGATACTTTATCTTTTTTTATACCATTCTCTGTAAACACTGGAGATTGTTGCGTGTGAAAATCCCAATGGTTTTTTAAATATTCAGACCAGCCTGTCTGACACCATCAACCAAGCAGGGTTCAAATCATCTGCTGCTCAGTTTAAACTTCAACAGATCATCTTGACCACATCTACATGCTTAAACCTTTTAGCAAATCATGTTTATATCTGTGACACAAACAAGCTAAAGCTATAAACATGAATTGCTACGTGCTAGTTTCTGTTGGTAATGGGAGGGTAATCCTTATAGCTTTTGACTGGACAAAAATCTGTGTGCACTTTGAGTCATTAATATTGGTAATTCAGTTTCCCATTTGACTGTGAATTATAATTCTCTACATAGTACAAAAGATGAACTCAAAGCTAACACACATGGACTACATGCCACAAAATTCTCAATTTGGTCTAATTAGGACTTTAATAGAAAAAAAGCATTACTCAAGCTCATATCTACTACCAACAGACTTCTTGTATTGTATTTTTTCTGACTTGTTTTATGCTTGTTGTTTATCCTGCAAACACATCCTCCTTCTTTCAAAGCAAATTCATTGTGCAGTAGTGCAGTTGACTTTGAAACGAATAAAAGGAAACACTAAATGAAAGCGAAAACCATGCCAATAGCAGTTTGAAAAGCTTTCTTGTTTCCACGGCTGTCTTACTATGCTTACAATCTCAGTTTCCCACTTTACATGCAGTAAGTGTATAGTTGCCCACTGTGGATTTTGCTTTGTCAAGGTGACAGGATCCTGTTCTCTGTGTCAGCTAAGATTCCCATCAAGACTAGCGTCTTTTGGCAGAATGTACTCCACTTTCTGATCCCACAATTTTTCGCTTAGCCGAGCCAAGCCCAGTCAACACAATACTGGGAGTTAAACCCACCTCATCCATCACAGCCAGACCTGAACAGGCGGTGCACACATATAGGATATATGAGGAGGAACCAAACTAAATATCCTGCACAGCCCTAAAACTGGGTAAGATTCTAACAATCTTTGGATGTGCAATCTAATTGATGGATACAATTTTAAATGTTTTCGAATTGGTAGAAATGTATTCATTTATTTGATGCTACTCATTTCTGCTTTTTACATTTAAATATTCATCACCGTCATCTAAAACGAAGCTGTAAGACAAGTGTATTGCTTAAAGTTCATGTTTAATGAAATGTTTTACAATAGAACTGTAAAATGACCAATAATAATAACCTTTGATGCAAACTACTGGGATTTCTTGTGTGTGTAATATTTCACCATTTGGATTAAAAATATTGAATGAATCATTGAGACTACTGTACATGGCTTATGTAATATTGTGCAGTAATGCTTGTCATTTATTAGCGCTGGTTATGAAAGTATTTTTCCCCATTCATTCTTCCCACAGTGGTTTAAAGACAGCTTTTGTTACAGCTTAACAAGCTTTGGTATAAAACTCAAATAATAGATGCATCTATAGATACAACATTTATTGCAAAATGCACACATATGTTGGTTCCAATAGTTTAGTGGGCAATGCTCCGTCATATATTGCAACTGGGCTGCAGGCGTCCAGATTTATAGTCCTGACTCGTGAACTTTCCTGATCTAAAAATCGTAAATTAATTTGAATATTTAAATTATTTGTTGTGTTTTATTTTACAAGATTTGTAAAAATGAAATTGTACAGTAATTGGTGGTTCACACAAACAAATGCTAATACAATTTTGTATTTTAATAATATATTGGTGAATGCTGAAACTAATATTAGCTCAAATGAATAAAAATGCTGTATTTTCATAGTTCATGTTAACTAATATGTAGTTAACTCATTTGAATAAATGGAACCTTATTGTAAAGTGTTACTGAATTGTAAAATATCTTGTTCCTGTTCAGTGGTTATCAGTAATTCATTCATTCATTCATTTTCTTTTTCGGCTTAGTCCCTTTATTAATCTGGGGTCGCCACAGCGGGATGAACCGCCAACTTATCCAGCATATGTTTTACGCAGCGGATGCCCTTCCAGCTGCAACCCATCACTGGGAAACATTCATACACTCTCATTCACACACATACACTACGGACAATTTTTAGCTTACCCAATTCACCTATACCGCATGTCTTTGGATTTGTGGGGGAAACCGGAGCACCCGGAGGAAACCCACGCGAACATGGGGAGAACATGCAAACTCCACACAGAAATGCCAACTGACCCAGCCGAGGCTCGAACCAGCGACCTTCTTGCTGTGAGGCGAACGTGCTACCCACTGCGCCACCGCGTCGCCCACTGGAATAATTTCAACAAAGTATAATGCAGATAATGCAGGAGGAAATCTAATTATTCCAGCCAGTACACAAGTCTTTAACTAGACAAGAGGAATCAATGGACTTCGTTAAACCTTGATGGCCTTGTGTTGATGGACCTTTCCCGTTTCCTTTAACTACAGTAAATGAAATGTGGACATCTTATTTAAAAATGCTGACCTCTCCGCTGACTAAGGATTTAGCAGAATAAAAGCACTTGGCACAAAAAGTAATGTTTCACTTAAAGAGCTCCAGCATATTAGCATAATAAGGGCTTACATGTTGACAGATGGAAGAAGCCTGTGGATGTCAACAGGCCAGCTGGCCCTGTCTGATATTTCTGGAATGCTCTGATTTTTTTGTTCAACAGGCATAACATTTTGTTGGCTTAAGCATTCTCTGCTTTGTGCTGGTTTATTCTCCAGCAGACAATAGACCGTAAATGGTTCAGAGTCCAGGAATTTTCCAGATTGAACATCATCAAACAACCTGTTAGGGGACGATGAAAGGAATGTCTGTATCCATTTAGATGCATTTGGACATTTCTGGAATATCAAAATGTTAATAAACGAAAAGCCAGCAAAGCCTTTTATTGCATGAATAATTAGAATGACGCACAGTAGTTTTCTGAATAGATTTGACGCTGGTTCTTGGCATTATTTTAGGTTTATTTTGGCTCTAAATCAGAATAGCCTGTCCTATGAAGTGTTGTTAAACTTAAGTACTTGTTTACTATATGACTATTTCTTAGTATTGTAGCCAGAAGTGGCTGTTTAACTGCAGTGGTTCGAGCTGTAGTATGCCGAAGAACTAAAAAATGTTATCAGCATGATGGTGTAAAACTGTACATTTTTAGTCAAGCCACTTTCTGCAGTCTTCTACCAAAGACGGAAATAAGAACAGTTATGTTCATGGCTAATTATGTGGGAGTGCATTGCTATTATACCATAATAGTATATTGCACAATGGAGCGATTCAAAATCAAAAGTCATTCACAGAATTCTTGAAAATGAAATGATTTAATAACAATATTTTGCTATGGTAAAACTGTTAAACTGTAAAAAAAACCCTGACATTTTCACAACTGAAATGTGAAATGATAAAAACTTTGATATAACCTTGAATTGGTGGCAAATATGTTCATCTGTGAGGAGCAGAAAACATTACGAACAACATCTTTCATCATATGATAAATGATCCTGATATAAGTGACAGTATAAGTCCTGTGTGCATCCTGAAATCAATCTTTCTAAAGCTTGTCAGCTGCACTGAATGTACTACATTACCTGTATTGACCGAGTAGCATGTATGAATTAAAGAGAGAGAAATGCATGTCTAAAAACAGCAGCTGCTGCAGGGCTTTCTGGAGAAATGAAGAAGACGAGCAGCTCAACACATCTGAATCCTTAATGGACAACTGACAACATATTCGTCATCTTCTTCAGCTCTTTTTATTTTTTTTTATTTCCTGAGGGATTTTATTCAGCCAGGTGTTGATGGAAGTTTAATTACAAGGTCGTGGAAAAAGTTGTAGTCCCGAGAGCTAAAGTCAAATTAATACATGTTTATTGTTTCGATTTCATAATTCTGGTTTAGTAGTCTTGGAGCTCTACTTTACCCACAGTTTTTTTTCACACTATAATTATGTGTATCCTCTGGTGATATATATGTGCACTTAATGAAACTATTCAAGATTATATTAAAAAAACAACATTACATTATCTTGGGTGCTAAAACAGCACTATTAGTGTAATTTCTCCACTTGATATATAATCGATGACCAGATATTTAATCGCACTAATTACTACCAAGTTTTGCTTTTAAACTTTATTAAATGGGTTTGAGATGATGTTAGGAGATTTGTTAAGCATAAATGTCCGAACATTATGCCATCATTTACTCACTATCATCTATAGTTCTTTCTTATGTGTACCAGGCAAAAAAAAAAGATATTACAAATATACAAAAACTATTTCAGGGAAAGTTACTAGGGTTCAAAATATTAATTGCTGAGGATCTTGTTTATAAAGGACCAATGTACCAGTATTTTTAGATTTTCTTAATTTATTTACTTTCATTTTTATTTCTGTTAATTTATTTGTGGTATGTTTATTTATACAACTATTTCCATACCTAGAATTTGAGTGTTCAAATAAAATCTAAATATTGAGATAAGTTTAAAGTTGTCCAAATTAAGTGCTCAGCAACGGCAAGTATTATTTAATAAAAATTTTAATTAATCACAGTTTACACAATTTCAGAACATGGTCTTATAGTTTTTGGCATTAAAAAAGCAAAAAAAAAACAAATTCTACTTCCACAAATATACCGGTGCAAATTAAGATTTAAGGTTTTGTGGTCCAGAATCACATTTTAGTTTTAAGTTAATTAAAATAATGTTTTATATATATATTTATTTTTTAAGTTAACATTTTATTTTAATTAATGTTTTGCATTGACGTTTATACTGTATATACCAGAACAGGGTTATTATTTTATTTTATTTGTTTAAATAAAAGTAGTACAGCTTGAGTAAACAAAGAATGTGTCATTTATAAAATAAAATAAAATAAATTAAGACAACAGCAGCTGAAACATTCTTCAAATTACCTTCTTCTGTTCCACAAAAGAAAGTGAATCATAATTAGCAGATCGATGACAGTATTTCCATGTTTGGTCAACCTATCTCTTTAGATCCAAACAATTTAAAATGGCAATATTAGGTGTTTGCAATAAGCAAGAGCATGTTGTTTGTCTCCCTGAGCTCTTCAGGTTCTCTGCCAACAAGGTGCCAATGTTCTGTGGCTATTTTGCTGATAAATGCTTGACTAAAGCAGAACGGACAGGTAGCTGACGACAGCGGCACTCCAGTTAACTAAACTCCACTTCCACAACAGCTTCAACACAAGCTTATTTTCAACTTGTTTTTGTTGTAAACCTTAGAAAAACATCCTATATTATTGCACTTGCATACATGGCTGATTATTAGTAAAATGAAAAATGGTGAATACTAACAGATATTAATAGCGCTAGAGACTGAGAATGAAAGAAAGGAGAAAATGTGCAATGATCCAGTAAAGAAGGGCAAACGTGTTCGTTCATGGTTGACGGGTGAATGACCCCTGCTAACGTGATATGCAGAGTCATTAGTGAGATCTGACAGACGGCGATGATATAAAGCTCATGAGGACAGTGGTGGACCCTTTTCTTCTGTTTGCCTTTTATCATCTCAGCCTGAAAGTTTGGTACAAGTTTAGTGCAAGTCAGTGCTGATTTATGTGACCTGCAGTTTCTCGGCTGTAGATATAGGATAGGGAGAGAGTGAAACCTGGAGCCTTTTGGTTGACAGAAGCACCTTCAAGGATCTAATACTTATAGCCAAAAGCTTTTACAGTCTTCGTTTGGGGGTAAAAAGAAGTTTGAAATACCTGAGCAGTGTATAGGGTTAGTAAAAGAGCAATGTTTTTCTCTCCATAGCAAAAAGACATAACTCAAATGCAGAATTAATAAAACAGCAGCTGAGAAAGCATCTGATCATAGTTATATTTATGTTTGCATTAGCTCTGAAATTCAGAAAGTGAAGCCACGCCATGTAAAATTGAATCAACTTTACTCCATAACAACTAAATAAATGTATCCACTAACCTTTCAGAAACAACAGTGGTTCAGTCTAGATTAGAAAGTAAAACCTCTTCCTCATTATCATTTTGATCATGTAAGACTTTAATCTGATGCTGGTCATTTCTGCTATTTTGGCTGTATAAGATTCACTTGTTTTGTTGTTTCTGGAGTCTCAGAATAGGCTTAAACCAGCTCATTTGCATTTAAAGAGATATATAAAAAGGGCATGGCTTTGCTGAAAAGCAAATAAGCCTATATATTTATGCAACAGTTCTTTCGGGTTCTTGAATCTGATTGGCTGATAGTTGTACAATATTCTGCTAGTCTCAGCATTGTTCCAGCCTCTTCACCCATATGTATCACTTCACCCACTCTAAGTGAAGCTCTCTCTCTTTTACATTGTATTACTGTATTTAAAATATAGTAATCTATATAAAGTGTTTGCCTTGCTTTAGCTTTTATATGGGTTAGTGGGGATTAGTGAATACCCAGATACTATTGGAGAGAAATACAGCCAGAACTCTGTAAATCAGGGGTCACCAAACTCGGTCCTGGAGGGCCGGTGTCCTGCAGATTTGAGCTCCAACCCTAATCAAACACACCTGAAGCCGCTAATCAAGCTCTTACTAGATATACTAGAAACTTCCAGGCAGGTGTGTTGAGGCAAGTTGGAGCTAAACTCTGCAGGGACACCGGCCCTCCAGGACTGAGTTTGGTGACCCCTGCTGTAAATGATTGATGTTGTGAAGCAAGATCCTCTGTTTTGTCATAACTAAGACATCACATTATAATGCTCTACATGATGCAAGGGAATAGTAATAAAAAAAAAAAAAAGTTCTAAAGTGATGTTTTTGAATTGGCTTTTGCTGTTTAGACAGTGGGCAGCATGGTGGCGCAGTGGGTAGCACAATCGCCTCACAGCAAGAAGGTTGCTGGTTCAAGCCCCGGCTGGTTCAGTTGGCATTTCTATGTGGAGTTTGCATGTTCTCCCCGTGTTCGCGTGGGTTTCCTCCGGGTGCTCCGGTTTCCCCGACAGTCCAAAGACATGCACTATAGGTGAATTGGGTAAGATAAATTGCCCATAGTGTATGTGTGTGAATGAGTGTGTATGGATGTTTTCCAGTGATGGGTTGCGGCTGGAAGGGCATCCGCTGCGTAAAACATATGCTGGATAAGTTGGTGGTTCATTCCGCTGTGGCGACCCCAGATTAATAAAGGGACTAAGCCGAAAAGAAAATGAATGAATGAATGTTTACAGTTAACTGCAGATGTGAATCCATGGCGGAAGAAAGTAGAAAGGGTTTTTAAGACTCTGCATGGTTGATTTCACATTTACACGATTATGCCATCAAACTGTTGTAAAAACTCAATATCACACTTGTAGCTACTCATGTGATATTGCTCATATACACATCCCATCTCACATTCCTTTTTAAGCAGTTGTTCTTCAGTACACTATATATTTTTTTCAGTTTGACTTTGCATAAAACAAATAACCCCCCCAACAAATAATCAGTCTGGAAACAAATAAAACCAGAAACAAATACATTTCTGTAAAAAAAGAAAATGTTGGACCCTTGTAGGAACCAATGCTGCTTGCAGTGTACTGTATGCTGTGTTATTGCATGTATGACTGCACACACTCCTAGCGCACTACATTTGTATGCATTACGCTTCCCGTTATAAACTACATACAGAATAGAAAGAGAGATGCAGGGGTTACAAAACAGTGCTGTAAAACTTTTAGAAAATGTATGTCTGGTGAAGAAACAGAAGGAACGACTTGCTGGATTACTGCATCACTGAGTCTCAGCATGTTTCTAGTCATAAAACAATATACTGCACATAAAAATAAAACCGTTTGTAAAGTATCTTGATCTGTTTTTTTGTGTGTGTTATTAAGAACTGTTGATGTATTAATGCATGTATAGCCCACTCTATACTAATATAAGCATTGCACTTCCAATATTCTGCATGAAAAACTAAATGTGCAAGAGCTCACAAACCATAAACAAAGTTGATTCCATTACAGGACAGTCTCATAGATTTAACTAATGATGGTAAGGTATAAACCAGAGCGCAGCAGTCCATTTCTATTTCCTATGGTAGACAGCCTGCAGTGCAGTGCTGTCATATAATACAAAGGCAGTAAGTAACTCAGTGAGCCATACAGTAGATGATTGGACACCCTCCACTTCAACTGCATCACTGCCATTGCAATGCATTATTTAATACAATGAATCTTTTAGCTGGATTTTACAACATAAAACAAAATAAAAATAAATTGCTCTCTGTTCTGTATTCCCTTTTGATTTATTCATTTTATTCCGCCTATGAAGCCGTAATAGTGCACTAGCTGCTTGATTTACAAATGTTTCTTGTTTCATTGAATTGTCATTGTGTTTCTTTCTAAAGGATTTTTTTTTCTACACAGTAACAGCTGAAGCTTTGCAGGCCTTGTGGGAATTTGTACTTCTGGTGGAGATTTGTTGACTTGTGGCGGCAAGTTTGGACAAGGTTTGTTCAGTTTCTCTGGGGAAAGTAAACTGCAGGAAGCGGGAACATTTGGGATTGGGATTAGGGAGGTTTTAAGTCATGTCAGATCTGATTAGCAAGAACAGTTACCTGAGAGGAAAGGATAATTTATTAATTATTAAGCTGGGAAACATTTGATTCTACTGAAAAAGGTGTTCGATTATGTTTTAAAGAGGCTATATGTGCCTTTTGCACTATAATGTTGCTGTTTGAGCAAAATTACAAACCACAATATCCACTTCAAAGCAGTATTTTTACTTCACTGCTGAACTTTTAAGTAAGAGCATTTATTATTCAGGAAACCTTTGCTTCACTATTAGAACAAAATATGGTACTTTTTACTGCACTACATGTCTTAAATATCACAGAGTAAAAAGTATTTTGAACTGAAGGATCACCCATAAACCTGATAGTGGCGTTCTAATCATGAACACGCTGAATCTTGTCATTTAAACTATTTAATTAATTGACAAATCACCCTGAGCAATTAATTTATGAACTGGACAGATCTGATTGCATCTCTTCTTGGGTCAACAAGTCACTGATTTAAACGATCTGTACAATAAAGACCTCATGATTTGTAAACTATACTATATATCTTAATATTGTCTACTTTTCCACTTTGTTTGGTTTGAAACCACATTGCATTTGTGATGTAAGGTCTATGAATCCTGTTATATGTGGTTCAACAGAAGAACTCAAAGGATTGTAAAATGGTATGGATGCTTGTGCAAATACAGCTTTATGTCATCTTTGCTTGTTAACTCTCTTAGGTTTAGGGTAAACTAAAAAAACAAATGCTGGGTTGTTTTAACCCAGTGTTGGGTCAAATATGGACAAACCAAACCATTGGGTTTAAAAGTGTAATTTAGATTTACTGGAATTGAAAAAATAACCCAACATGGGGTTTGTTTATGTTTGACCCAACATTTGGTTAAAAAACCCCAGTAATTTTTCAAAATGGTTTAGTGGTGATGTGTTTGAAAAATGATGCTTTGCAGTGGATGTTTGCATAAGAAAAGTGCAGTAAAACTGGAGCAAAGTATTTAAAGTTTTGCAGAAATGTATAGCTAAAGTCCTGTATTTCCATTGCAAGTGTGTTGTAAGTAACGCACCATCTGACCACTGGCTTTCTGAGTGAGCACTTCATGTCTTTGTGCTCAGAAAATCATATTTCAAAGCTTTAACATGCAGATGAGTTATTTGTTGTTGTGGAGTAACTGAGGCACAGGTTGTAAAGACACCTTACTCTTCCAGAAAAGAGGCAGCTCATTTGCATTTAAAGAGACCAAAAAGGGGCATTTACAGTACAGCATGCTATAATAAATGATCTGTGCTATATTTTGACCTGGACACCCGAGACCTAACAGGACCCATTTAAATATGGTGCATCTAGTGCTTTAATTATGGCTATTTAGCAAAAATAAATAAATAAAAATGCCAGTACCTTTACTTTAAAAACTAGAACTAGTCTAGAAATCTTTTCCTAGGATGACATTCACTACAAGTCATTAAAAAAAACATACTATTTGGCTACATGAATACATAGTTGACCAATCATAATAAAGTATTCTACACTCTCAGAAATAAAAGAAGGTATATGTTTGTACCTCATTTACTTCATATGCCTCAGTGAGAGCCTATAGTGCACAGTGGACATTTTTCACCCTTTTACTGCTGGGAGTGTAGTGTGAAAAGTGTAATTTTAAATCATAATGAAGAAATCACACAGCCCTTTGAAAAGCTTGGACTGAAACAACTCTGTAAATTAGCACAGAACAGAATCAAATCTAATGAAAAATCCACTTTTTCAAACTTTTGCCACTTGGTGGCAACCTTAACACATTTTGTAGACAGCTAACAGTTTTTGGCCCCTCAATATAATTAGTTCCACTTATAAAACTGCATAATTCAGGTCATCTTACTAAATACTGCCACACAGGCAAAAAAGAAAAATAAAGAATCTACATAAAATATATATGTATGAAATACCTTCTTGCTTCAGCAGTGATATGATTTCTCAGAAGAAAACATGAGATAAAAATCATTCCTGGTTTTTGATTGGTTTCCTAATAAAAATAAAACATTTGCATTATTGTTAAGGACTAAGATAGCTAAATCACATACTTTAAAATTTACTTTTTTTTCAATTGAAGCAGAGCATTTTTTTTTTTATTATATACAGTACTGTATTCATAAATAAAAATGCTAAATTGTTTCAGCTTTTAAGCCAAAAGAAAAATATATCTTTTCACTTTACAGGCAGAATCGCCACTAACTCCACTAACATACAGTAATCTCTAGTTATAGATATTCACAAATTTAATTAACCTCAGATTTACAATCCCAAAGTAAGCTCAGTTTAATATACTGTTAATGAGAATCCGACTTCTGACATTTCACTCCCACTTACTCTCATTAGCATAAAAATATGTAAAAAAACATATCAAACTATCTCCTCTAATACAACTAATAGGATGAGCATAACAGATTTATTGAATTCACCGTGACACAAGCTGCTCTCTGGGGTTGTTTGATAGACTTCCAATTAAGGTGTGCTGCTAATATAAACACCAACCACAAATGATTAAGGTTCAATAAAGATGTAATATTAATGTCATGAATATTACGCAGTCATGATTCCTGAAACCATCCTGCAGGACCGTGGCCTTGATTACAGCACGTCTACCTGTAAAAATGACCTTCATTTATGCAAGGTAGAGCAAAAAAATGTCCTTGCACATTTATACCGTAGGCTCACTGTGATTAAAGTAATCTGTTTTCTAAATTTTAGTTATATAAAAACAAAAATGGAAGCTGCTTTACTGTGCTGAAGAGTTTAGGAGAGATTTTGAGGATGGATTTGTGTTTCTGTTCACTGCTTCTTTAAAAATAATGTGTAATGGTCCCCTAATGATTGCCAAAACCTAAATTTGTTTAATGGACAGTAAAAAATAGGAATGAAAGGAGAAATGCAAATTGCCTTATGGCGGCAGGTAAAACATATGCATGTCATATTTATATCCAGATACTAAATATGCATGGGCTATTTACACTTTGACTATATAGGCTAAATAGCATATCGGCAAATGTGATTGCTGTGACTGAAGATTCGTTTTCTGGGGACCTTGGTGACAAGTTCATGCAAAACATATTTACACTTTGTTGTAAATGCTTGGAGCAAATGTACTGTGGCAGCTAAATGGAGGAAAGGAAACATAAATCTAATTTGTCATCTAAATGGACTAAATATTTAGATTCAGACAGTAATTTGAGATGGTAATGGATGTGAAGCAGAACTGACATTAGACATTACATTTTGAAGTAGTCTAAACCATGAAAACATTAAACTGTCATTATGTTTTCAAGTACAACAGAATATTAGTTATTAAAATGATACTTTTGGAGTTCACCCAAAAATGAAAACTCTGTCATTATTTACTCACCCTCTACTTATTCAAAATCTGTCTGTTTCTTTCCTCTGTTGAAGAAAGGAAGATATACTGATGATTGTTGGAAAAAAACAGCCATTGACTTCCATAGTATTTTTTTAAACCAGGCTCGTTGGAAATATGTGCCCAGTGCTACCCTGTACTAAGTCTTATTGCAGTTTTTATTTTCACAAATCCACTAGAGGGCGCCATGTACATTTTTGACAATCTCAACTACGTTACTATGACACGTTTTTTCATACATTCTCAAAAATTCAACGGGGGGCCACTTCTGGAAATCTCAACATTGCATAATACATCAGCTTGATATTGACTGACCCACACACCCACTTTCCCTAAACCCAACCGATAGTGTTTTCAAATGCAAACTACAATAGAAAAGCCATCGCGGACAGTGTGCACCTACCGCGACCTCACACTGCTTTTATGGGTTTCATTTTCCCTGGTTTCTGGAACCGTCCTTCGATAGACTCGAAGTGAAGTGGTTGAGCTCAAGCGCATCAAATGTGAAGCATCTTGAAGGGAATGTCAGATACTAGAGAGCATTTGATGCTCACAATTTGACAAGAAACTGAAGTATGAGGTGACATGAATAAAACCGTTGATGATTTAGGTGGAACTGACAAACTACAAGCGTTACATGTTAATATCAAATTAATATTGCATAAATGCAAATTTTGTCAGTTTTGGAGCACACTAGCTTATAGATATCCTTAAAACTAACAATACTGATACTAATATCTAAAAAACTTTATTTTAATTTCATAGGACCTTTAAAAACCTTTTTACTTTTTTGATGTGCATACTGGAATTTATTTGGTAAATGTTTTTCCATCGTAGTTTAAATGCATTTTTTCTTATCGCATAAAAAGTTTATCCTTCTCAGTGATGTGCACATCCATTTTTTTATGCACATTTTCTAAATTAATGTGCATTTTGTTGTTTTTATTAAGCCTTTTTTTATGCGATAGTTCTAAATGCGCATAAAAATAGGTAGAAATATAGGCTAGCTATCGACATTGCTGTCAGTTATATTTATTATGTTTTCACTGTGCAAATTATTTTACTTTTTTTTGACATTTTATGTTTATTCTAAAATTTCTCAAATAAGTATACTTATAATTATATAATAATCTTATAAAGTATTAAGTATAATATAAATGTATTGGTATTGTTGCATAAAGTATATTTTTTATGAATTTATGAAGCATGAATTGAACGTGTTAAGGATTTCAGAAACCTTGAGCTATGAGCCAAAACTCAAAACAGTGACCTGTCCACCTCTGCCCAATCTGCTGAATAAATCTTTAAAAGACAATCAGTCTTCTAATCTCTAGCTGACCATCTACAGCTGCCAACATTAAAGACAGAGCAGCTTAGGCACAGGACCAGCCCGAGGCGATGGAAACCACCTTCACCCTCAACAAAACACACACAGATTTCATTGTAGGAGAACATGATTAGCAGCATACTTTCTGCAGTTAAGCCATAAAAATTAAATTGATATTTCATGCACGTGTTTATTTAATTTAGTAACTTAAACACACAAAAGATGAAAAATACTTAATTATTTGATGACAGTTGAACCTGAATGTATGATTCATGAGGCCGAGACAATGAAAAATAAATTAAGTGAATATTTTCAGGACAAATTCGTATTATTATTCAAAACTGTTTCATTAAAATCCTACTATCTTCTAACTGAGATACAACGATGGTGTTGTTTTTATCAGCTGCAAAGCAGTGAATTGTAAATTGTAAGTAGTTCTTTTCTTCCAGTTAAAGTCACAGAGTCATGAGGGCTGAAAGTCATAATTAGTGTCTGCTGGCAAAAACTGTACTCAGACTGATTTACATGTTTTCAAAGGCAAACTCTACATTTACATTATTTAATATCTTATAATATTAAGTGCTAAACATTGAACACAACACTCATATTCTGCATCTGTTAGAACAAAAGAAGATTAATCATCCAGACGTGGTTTTGGAAATGTATCCAGCTACACAAGGAAGCCACAATAATTGTTTTTATATAATTAATGGGATTGTTATGTATGTATAAACTACATGAGCAAGCATTTTATTCTTTGTGTTTATTAAGTATTAATTAAATCAAAACCGTGGTCTTTCATTCGAAAATGCTTTTAGTTTTAATTCCACAGTTAATAATAATTCATAAATACACAAAAAAGCTGATAATCACTGTAAGGCTTTTTACTCAAAGAATTCCAAATATGAGTTAGTTCTAATGGCTTAAAGTGATCGCTCACCATAAAAGGAGAAGTCGCTTTTAATTTACTCATCCTCAAAGCTTCCAAGATGTAGGTGACTTTTTTTTATTCAGTATTTTTTTAATTTAGTGTATATTTTATTCTTTTTTTAACTCTTAAAGTGCCAATATTTTTTTGAATCTGTAAAATTTATTTTAAAAATGTAAGTTTAACAGCTACTGGCACTTTAAGAGTTAAAAAAAGAATAAAATATACAGGCAAACAAATTTAATACCTATGGCTCCTAACAATACACTGAGCTCTTATGAAAGCAAAATGATTGGTCTATGCAAAAAACTGAACATAACTTATGACATGATTTTCTTTAATCCGCAGCCTCTGCAAACAATTTTGTGTATGTGTTTGAATTATATATCTCAAATAATTGCCTTTTTGATTATATTCCTTTCATTCATTCTCAAAAAGTCACATCACAGCAAACAAATAAAACATTACGGAAAAATATGTTAGTCTGAAAGTAAAGGCTAAAGACAAAGAACATGAAACTGGACCTCCAAAATGTATTTTGAGGCTTTACTCTGATAAACTATCTTGCTGGCTGCAGCATCACAAAACCTTTTTTCAGCTGATACACATTGCAATTGGTGTTTATAGTCCAGTGAGGAAAGTCCGTCCAAAGCACTATCTGTTATCAGGCAGTGGATGCTTCCATCCTAATGGCTTTAGATTAATGGAGCTCACGGGTCTGCCAATGGATGAGGAGCTGCACTTTGCGTCCAGCGCCTAAACAGCAGACATCCAGAGTGGACATAAATCATGGCCACCTTTTTGACTGACCTGATGATAAAGTAAACTTACTT
The DNA here is from genome assembly GCA_903798115.1 of Danio jaintianensis. Lineage (NCBI taxonomy): Eukaryota > Metazoa > Chordata > Actinopteri > Cypriniformes > Danionidae > Danio > Danio jaintianensis. The sequence goes on along the minus strand of CAIGQV010018299.1, from coordinate 10,934,276 downwards.
CTGATTCGAAAAAAGAAAAGGGTGCAACAACCACTTTTCTAAGGTTTGCATCATAGCTTTTCACTCTTGAAAAAGTGACCACTGGTTCATTCTAAATATGGTAAATACAATCCTTAGATTAGTTACATAATCTGCCTGGATTTAACAATTAATACTGCGTTTCACACTGTTTCACAGTGTACACACTTAAACTTATGTGAACTCTTTGTGTTTTTGTCAGTTGATTGGACAAACACAGCACATGACCTGTTTACACAGAGGCTCAAACATCGCACCACAGGGTTCCCATTTTAAGCCAAATTTCAAGTTCCCTGACATTTTCCTGACATTCCCTGACTTAAAAGCTGATTTCCCACGACATCTAATAATATCTAATAGGATGCTTACATATTCATACAATAATAATTAAACAATATGTTAAAATAATAACATACAATTAAAATTAAAATAAAAGAATTATATATGAGAACAACAATGGATAATTTACCTCGAATAATAAAAAAAAAATAAAAAAGAATAAAAAACTGAGGTACTTTGTGTGGCTGCAAAATGCAAGAATAACCTCAGAATCACAATTATTTCCACAACTATAATATGGATGCAAGTATCAAATAAACATTTGTTTTTAAATATTCCTGGGGCGAAAAATTATAGATTATAAGTGTTTTCTGTCATTTTGACAGGTATAAGTATTTGTAGGCAGGTATTAACCAGTTACCTGATTTCTTTACCTCCTCTCAGATACCTTTATCTGTGTTTTTTAAGGCAGCAAGGATGTATCCTTTGCTGCCTTTGATATCCCACAATCCTGTGCACTCCATTCCTGACAGTTAAAAATCATTGCTAACTCCACTTGTCTTCTAACCCTGACCTTTAACCAAGGTTAAAAGCAATGTCTGAATAGATAATAACCTGAGGTAAAATACATTTTAAAAAGCACTATTGTTTGCTAGACAATTAGCATGATTCCAGACACTAAATCTGTATACAAGAAATGAGCCTTTGCTATTGCTCCACTTGCCAGATATTAGTAGTCTCATCACAATTGGCTCTCTTGCACAAGACATTAACATTTGAAGAGTCTCTTTTAGATTCTGTCTTGAAATTACTTTAGAAGTTATAAATTATGCCTCAAGTTAATTGAATGAGCATTTCAGGCACAGTAATAGCAAACGTCTGCAATCTACACATACTAAATGACAGGGGGAAAAAGCTGTTATTATTAATTGATTTGCTTTAGCTGTAGCTAGCTGTTCCATCATCTGTCTAAATAATTTGTCCATCCTGCTGCTAAAATATCCACTAGATGTCATAAATCAGAAAATTTAAACATAGATTTAGCAATATTTTGAGAGACGGCGGCACGGTGGCTCAGTGGTTAGCCCTGTCGCCTCACAGCAAGAAGGTCGCTGGTTCGAGTCCCGCTGGGCCAGTTGGCATTTCTGTGTGGAGTTTGCATGTTCTCCCCGTGTTGGCGTGGGTTTCCTCCGGGTGCTCCGGTTTTTCCCCACAGTCCAAATACATGCAGTATAAGTGAATTGGGTAAACAGAATTGGCCATAGTGTATGAGTGTGTGTGAATGAGAGTGTGTATGGGTGTTTCCCAGTACTGGGTGACGGCTGAAAGGGCATCTGCTGGGGAAAACCTATGCTGGAATAGTTGGCGCTTCATTCTGCTGTGGCGACCCCTGATAAATGAGGGACTATGCCAAAAGAAAATGAATGAATGAAATGAAGAGACTTGGCAACGGAGGCAGAGTTCCAAGTGCAGCTTTTATTATAGAGAATGGTCGCCAGGCAGTGGTCAAAACATGTGCAAAACAGTATCATAAGGGGTAATCCACTAGAGTAATCCATTTCTCAGACAAATGTCAGGGTGGGCGGCAAACAATCATAAAACAAGAGACAGTCCAAAAATCAAAAACCCCAAAACAAGACACAGAAAGTCCAAGACAGAAATACACTACACAATATCTCACAATGAAGGTGAGTGAATGTGGTGCTTATATAGTGTGTGCAATCTGTGATGACGACCTGCAGCTGTGTGCGTGTGTGAGAGTCCTGTTTCAGCTGTGAGATGCAAAGCACAATGGGAGGTGTAGTCCAAGTGAATGGCTGAGTGTTCATATAGCCTCTAGTGAGTCTGGTGGGTACTCCAGCTAATACTCTTGACAACAATGTAGGCCATGTTATTTAACAATCGATTACTTAATTTCTGTACCTGAATACTATTAGACTCCCCAGAAAACCATTAAGCACTGTATATTTAACTTTCGTATTTATATATGCTTGTGATTTATTATTTTTTGTGCAGATGCACTGCATTAAAAAAGACTAAATCATTCCACCCAATCTAAATTAATCAATTCTACTACCAAATAGACTTTTAATCCAGCATGTGGTTAAAATAGTAGGTTCAATGAGATTCAAAGCCTGTGGAAAGGATAATAAAATAAAAACACAGTTGTGCGTCATTCGTGGCTCTGCGTAATGCCAGTCCTGATGCTGAAATCAGGGCTATCAAATCAAATCTCACTAAAGCTCAGCAAGTGTAATTATACCTCAGTATGAGTTTCACTGCTGCCATGAGTCATGCTGAGGACTTCATTTGTTTATTAAAAATCGAGTTAAATACTAGTCAGAAATAATCAAATACGTAGGTTGGTCATTAACTGGGGGGATTTGGTCTCCTGGGTCAATCTGCAGTTTAAATGGCCTGGCCTTAATAAAATCACTGAAGAGAAATCACAGTTGATGCACGAATGGCTGTAGAATGGCCAAACGCCTGTATGATGTCCAGTGCTGTTAAGGTATATAAAAAAAAGAAAAGGCAAATGTAAACCACATCAGAAGGCTTTTCATTCTGGGTTATTGTCTTTAAAACAGACCATTAATAATGTTTTAAAACTAGTGGTAGCAACCCCGTGGAACTGAAATCTTCCAGCAAGTCGTTTAACAACAGACTTATTAAATGTGTCATTGCTTTTCTCGTTAAATGCTTTCATACGCTCTTGTACATGTTGTATTTTTTTTTACTATCTATCACTCAATGCCTGATCAAACATTTAAGAGCGTTATCTCATTCTTGCTAATTAGAACTGCTCAAGTAAACATGTGATTTCATAATTACTTCCATTGTCTTTGAATAATGGTTAAATTGCACACATTCCCAAATGGATTGACATGCTTTGATGGTAAACTAAAATATACATTAGGTTATGTTAATCCTAATGAATCTTGTATGCTATTTAAATATATTTGTGATTCAAAAATTTTTAATTATGAAGTTTTAATTGATGATGATGATGATAATAATAATAATAATAATAATTATACATTTATTCATTCAAAGTACTTTACATAGAAATCAAGACAACATGCATAAAAGATACAACAATGATAAACAATTTTTTTTTTTATAACTTATTTATATAAAAACAAGATTTTACATTTAAAATATATTAAAAGTAATATTGACATTAAAACAGGTAATTGAAATAAAACAGGAGTATGCATGTTCTCCCCGTGTTTGCGTGGGTTTCCTACGGGTGCTCCGGTTTCCCCCACAGGTCCAAAGACATGCGCTATAGGTGAATTGGGTAGGCTAAATTGTCCGTAGTGTATGTGTGTGAATGAGTGTGTATGGATGTTTCCCAGTGATGGGTTGCAGCTGGAAGGGCATCCGCTGCGTAAAAACATATGCTGGATAAGTTGGTGGTTCATTCCACTGTGGCGACCCCAGATTAATAAAGGGACTAAGCCAAAAAGAAAATGAATGAATGAATGAAATAAAACAGGTCAAAAAGTGTACTTTAAAACATAAAAAGTTCAAATTTATGGCATTTATGTAAATCATAATTACTGGAATTCAGAGAATTCAACACATGATGTTCTATTTGGAGCTGGTCATATCTTCCAAATTGGAATTGTGTATTTCCATGTCAAAACTAACAACTCCTAAATTTAAATATAGTGCCTAAATTAATCTACCTTAGATTAGACCTAATTAATCTTAATTTACCTGTCAGAATTTCATAATTCTGGAGTCAAAGTGTATATTTTTTAGCAAACATGCTGGCATATACACTCACAGTTGAACGCACATTAAAATGACATGTGATTTCAAAAAATAGGGCTGTGTGTGTACTGTTCTGTGAAATAAAACCAGTGAGGTGAGATGGACACATCGCCAAAATTAGATCAAGCCGGAATTAAAGCAACACAAAGTTTTCTTCACCGAGCTAACCCAGAGATCAAAACCAGGGCTTTTCCTCTAGTCATTAATCACCTTACAGCAAACTCATTTTTGCCTTTCCAAGAGGTCATCGTGAAGACCAGGAAACCCATAAGAAATAGGATTTTAAAGCTCATGGTCTAAAATTAACTTCAAACCAATCAATTCCTCCTGTCAGGACTCACACCTATGCAATTAATTAATAACTACAGCACAATAGATAAAGTAGCAGAGGCCCAATTTATGGTGACTTTGCAGAAAATATTGTATTAAGGAGCCAAAAATTAGCCTGATTTTGCCCACAGCAGACTCTTGTAAATGGGAAAGTGTGAAAAGACGTGTTTAACTGGATGCAGCTTTAGAAATCTGTGCCCTGATGGTGGTTGTGGACTGCTGTGCTATAGGAGTGTAATTCATCTTAACATACACTTTTAGAGGTTAATCAGGTTGATTTAGACAGTGTCTGATAAATGATGCAACACTCTGCCTGTTTTAACACAGTCCTGTAGATCAATGCAATCAATGGCGAGAGTAATTCGGGACGAAGGTTTGGACAGGTGCCTTTGAACATGCTCTCGGTGATAACATGCATTCAGGAGAAAAACGAACCTGTCAGGCGGAGATCTCAGATTCATGCAAAATTACCTCTGAAACAAAGTCCTGCAGATCAGTGCAATCAGTGGTGAGAATGATGTCAGAATAAAAAAGAAATTAATTTGGAATTGTATACCAAAATAATTGTCTGTATTGTGGGAAATACGTTTTTTCCCCTTACTATATTTGATTTATTTAAATGTAATTAACTGTAAAAAAATTATTGACCCAGTGCTATTGTGAAATTAAGCCAATTGTAAATAGTAATGTATTTTATCTGTAGTTGCCAAGGGAGCAGCTCTTCAGTACTTTAGTTCAAGTGGAAGAAAAAAAACTCATAAATAAAATAAAATAAAATAATAAAATATGCAATTAAATAAAACTATATGGACATCTAAAGAAATAAACATAATAAATGACTAAAATACAAACTTAAAAAAGCAATAAATACAAAGATAAAATCTTAAACAAAATATTAACAAACATGATTTTAAATCAGAGATCAGTTTTTAAATTGTATTACATTTTATTATATTATATTGTCAGGTACTGTTTTACTGTTACTGTTTGTACATTTTTGAAATGCATATTCAAAAAAAAGTAAAAAGAAAGAGAAATATTCACATACTACTTTTTTCCTCTAAAAACTAATATAATTGTTTAGAAAAACAATTGATCAATTTATTTCAAATTGGGTCATAGAAAAAAACAAGGTTAACGTTTTATAAAATACTGAGAACATGTTGAACATATGGATTTTTTTTTTCTTTCATCAAAGTGAATTATATTTTTAACAGCATTTTTTGTCTGTTTGGTGTTTTCTTATTATATGTATTTCATGTGGTCATGTAGATTAAAAATAACTGAAAGAGCAGAATGCAAAAACTGAAGAGGTTACAAGTCCATCAATATATAAAAAAAAAAGGCATAATGCCACACATTTATACTTGTTTCCTTCTTGTAAGCAGTTTAAAATGAATGTAACAAGGAGCAAACTGGTCCTTGTATGTCCTTCTCTCCCTCCAGACAGCTGTTACAGACTCTTGCAACAGCTGGAGAACAGAGCCATGACCACCTTCATCACAGAAACAGCCATGCATAACCCTGATCCACAGGCTGGCTCAGAGCCCGACAAAATCTGTCAGATTCTATAGGCATTTATTTAAACTCTGACAATACTGGGCTGATGTGCTGAGATGAGTCGGATTGTGGCTGAAATAGGAAATTGATTCATTCAAACTCTAGCGTCCATGTATGGTTCATGCAATGCTGGAGCCTACTTAAATAATAATAACAAAAAAAAATAAAATCACATAAATTTGACATTTTTCCAGTTTCCCAGAAATTGAGCTGCTTGATATTTTTGTAAAACCTTAAAAACTTTTAATATTGAGGAGGTTAACAAAATGACTTTTACTGAGATTAAGTTTTAAAATCTGCACTCCAGCGACATGGTGGCTCAGTGGTTAGCACTGTTGCCTCACAGCTAGAAGGTCGCTGGTTCGAGTCCCGGCTGGGTCGGTTGGCATTTCTGTGTGGAGTTTGCATGTTCTCCCCATGTTTGCGTGAGTTTCCTCCGGGTGCTCTGGTTTGCCCACAGTCCAAAGACATACGCTATAGGTTAATTGAATAAACTAAATTGGCCGTAGTGTATGAGTGTGTATGGATGTTTCCCAGTACTGGGTTGCAGCTGCAAGGGCATCCGCTGTGTAAAACATATGCTGAATAAGTTGGCGGTTCATTCCGCTGTGGCGACCCCTGATGAATAAAGGGACTAAGCCGAAGGAAAATGAATGAATGAATGAATCTGCACTCCAAAAAATTATGTTTGATATTTATTCAAACTACTTATTTTAAATGAGCTGAAACACAATTCTTGCCATTTTTTTTGGGACAACTTAATTGTTTTATGTTAAATCCACTTAAATATGTAAAAACTAATATAATAACTTAATTCCTTCATGTTGTCTCAACAGAAATCAATTGTGTGGAACCCAACATTTTTTACAGTGTGTGTGATGTGCTGACAGCACTTTTTCTGTCATTGCACATATTTATTTATTTTGAAATATATTGCTTTAAGCTACTAAACTATGAACAAAAGTAGTTAATTACAATCCTGAAGAGCAAATAAACTGAAACACCCATAAATAACATGCTACAGTATGTGCAATTGTTCATTCATTCATTCATTCATTTTCGGCTTAGTCCCTTTATTAATCTGGGGTCGCCACAGTGGAATGAACCGCCAACTTATCCAGCATATGTTTTTACGCAGCGGATGCCCTTCCAGCCGCAACCCATCACTGGGAAACACCCATACACTCTCATTCACACACATACACTATGGACAATTTAGCATACCTAATTCACCTAGTCTTTGGACTTGTGGGGAAAACCGGAGCACCCAGAGGAAACCCACGCGAACACGGGGAGAACATGCAAACCTATGTGCAATTGTAATTAACAGTTTTTTTTTACAGTGAGTTAACAGAGTTAAAGTCCAAAAACTTGTTTTTAATTTCTAAATTGAAACTTAATCTCAGACTTGCAATGCAAAGTAAAGAATTGGCTAAAATGCTCTTCTCCGTCAGTTCATCATCAGTCAGTGAATTACTGCTGCCTTGATCAATAAAGAAAGCACACAAATTCTGTTTACCACCTGTCTTCCGTGAGCAGTAATAGGACAACAAACACTGCCAGAATAAAAAGTGCTGAGTTTTGTGAACGAGGCGCAATCTGTAATAAAATCTAATTTACAAAGACAAGAGAAAAAATTAATAAATTAAAATAAATTAACACACACACACACACACACACACACACACACACACACACACACACA
>CAIGQV010018299.1:10884216-10914610 GCA_903798115.1 Danio jaintianensis | reverse complement strand
AAACTCGTACACGGGATTCGAACTCGCAAAGAAAAGAGGCACGTCATAAGACGCGACATAAGGACTGTGTAGTGGTCTCTTGCTTTTGGTAATTTTATCGCAATTGGTCAAACCATGTTTTATTATGGTTGTAGACTTGTTAACGTGTGCCTTTGGACTCGTGTTAACTTGTGTCCCATGCTCACACATGTACATCTAAAGATTTCACAAAACCGTAACATCGTGACAGTGTTAGCATGTAGCATGTCCACACATAAAATCAGTACAGTTCGCAGTTAAAACCATTTCCTACCTTTTCTTGTAACTCAATAAAATCCACTGCAATTAATGTCAACAAAGATGTTTAATCCACATGAATATTGATCATTATTCCTGGTAGCGTTCACATCGGTCCAGTCCTTATTTAGGCTAGAGTGGGTTATTTTTGTGAATGAATCTGTGGATTTAAATGAATTGTGAGAGTCGATTCATTGACCTATTCATAAATACAACAGTTGCTTTGTTACTGAATAAACGTCTTATTCACTTAAGACAGTGCCTTACCACCACCTACTGGCGGTTTCAGTTAATACATGGATAACTTAATTTTTACTATAGTTGCATATTTTTTCTTTTTAATATTTTATTTGAAGCATTATTCATTTAAAAAAAGAATTCATAAAGGTAAAGAATTCACAGAGAATGTTTATTTAAATTGCAAATATTGTGCCTAAATGGGAAAAATAGACTACAGTCTAAATGGAAGAGAGAAGGGAGAAGGATGTTAGGAGCTTGCCACTCTGATACCACTTTGATATACAGTCTAGATAACTAAGTCATACCTATGATATTGGAAATTAACTAAAAACTAATGCAAAAGCAGTGTAACACATTACAATGCAGACAGAAATATTGTAGGCTAATACTGTAAACAATTACTTTTAAATGACAGAAATTAATTATATATTATGTATTACATTTTGGAAGTAATTTGCAAATGAAACCAGAGCCCAGGATAGCAATATATAACCGGCTGTAAGTAGCCTAACTGTCAATCATCCAAAATAAATAGCGTGATTACCAGACACAACAGGTCTTACTATGTTTTTTGTATGTTTTTCTAATGTTGTCACTAATGTTATTTAATTGGGAAGCAACAAAAGACCAGTTACATACAAACATTACTAATTAGTTAATTAAAAACAATGCATCGCCAAATACTACACAGATATCCTTTAAAACTATTATTAAAACGAAAAATTACACCGTGTACTAACTTCAAGTGACGCGACAAGATTCCAGCTACAATTAAATTTTGTCTGTCCACACCAGATGCACCATGACATGACAGGAACATTTAAAGGGTTACAACGAAATGTAACAAAATTTCGGATCTCTGGAACAAGTGTTAGTACACTCAATTTTTAGCTCAACTTTTACTTCAGTTGATCAGTTGATTCATTATTCATTCAGTAGCCTACATAAAATTACCTGTGTTTGTCCAGTACTTATATAAATAAGTTTCTACTTATTTTATCTTCTGCTTCTGATATTTATTTTGTTTTAAAAAGTCCCCACGTGTTTTGAAAATGTTCTTTTGCGTTCTAAAATGGAACTGTGTAACTCTGACATCATCGGTGGCAGAATAAAGCTATTGGATATAGCAGAAACTCTCACTAGCTTCTTTAGATGTCTAGTAGTTCAGTACTTTCTGCAATTCCACACAACGGTGATATAATGGCCTTTTCAAAGCTGATTTCCCGTTTGAAGAAAGCATTTGGTATTAAGCGTGCACAAGAACAACCCTGTGAGCCACTCAAACCCACTGGCAACACGACAGAAAACCATCCTCATCAGATAACCGATGATCCGCCCGTCGTTGCAAGAAAACAGGCAGGGAGACAGAAAAAGAAAAAGAAGAAAATCTAATTTTCTTACCTCTTCCTCGCCTGTTTCTCCAGAAGAGCTGCTGTTGATGGTAAAATAGTTTTAGGAGCCTCTTGATAGTACTTTTAATTACTAAAACATACTGCTAAACACACCAGACATATCACAGTAACTATTTAAAGATCAAAAATAAAATTAACTGGAAGACATTTTAGAAAGATGACACATCATCATGTTAAAAAAAAAAAAAAAAAATTCTGTCACAATTTATTCCTCAAACCTGTTTGAGGTGCTTTCTTGAATTATATTATAAGATATATTGAAAACAGCAATTGACTTCCATAGAATTTGTTTTTTTCCTACAATGAAGGTTAATGGCTGCTGATTTCATGAATATTCTTTAGAATATGTAGTTTTGTGTTTAACAGAAGAAATTCATAATTAATTGTATTAGGATTATTTTGTCGGTGAGCTTTGCCTTTAGATATAGTTTACACATACTTTTTTTGCTAATTATCACTTTAATGCACAAAAACCATCATAAATAAAAAATACGTTGAGTAATGTTTTTGCAAATGAACTTTTCAAATATCTAGTCAAAAGAGTTATAGAATCATATTAATGGTATTCCTTCCCCTCTTTAGATCAGTTCTCTGTGCTGGAGATCCATGACCTTCAGGACGAGCCGATCAGTAGCTCTAAATTCTTCCACACTGCTGTGAACAATCTGGAGCTGGAAGTTCTCCAACCTTCAGTTCTTTATGCTCCAGCAGACGAAGACTTTGACTCCATTGAGAAATCTGAAGTGAACAGCTTTGACTCTGCAGTAGTTATTGAGAACGTCTCTGCAGAGTTTCACTTCACAGCAGACACTGAATCTGCTGAATCCTCCCTCAGTGAGGACTACCTGGAGCTAGTCTTTGATAGTCCTCCAAGTTCACCAGCATTTGATACTCCTGTAAGTTCAGCAGCGTTTGATACTCCTGCCAGTTCAGCAGCATTTGTTATTCCTGCAAGTTCAGCATCAGATGTGGACACTGAACCTCTAGAGCAGCAGTTCTCGACAGATGATTTGATTCAGAAGGTCTCACAAGATGACTACGCAGTGATCGAGTTGGACTGTGAAGTCTACAGGTGTCATTGACACTGACTCTGCAGTGAGTCCTACAGCAGATGATGGGACCTGCTTGGACAATAGTAAGTTTATTGCTAGAATTCATAACATTTGTTAAGGCTTATCAAACTTTTTCAAATTATACAGTTGAAGTCAGGGGCTGCACGGTGGCACAGTGGGCAGCACGTTCGCCTCACAGTAAGAAGGTTGCTGGTTCGAGTCTCGGCTAGGTCAGTTGGCGTTTCTGTGTGGAGTTTGCATGTTCTCCCCGTGTTGGCGTGGGTTTCCTCCGGGTGCTCCGGTTTCCCCCATAAGTCCAAAAACATGTGGTATAGGTGAATTGGGTAGGCTAAATTGTCCGTAGTATATGTGTGTGAATGAGTGTGTATGTTTCCCAGTGATGGGTTGCAGCTGGAAGGGCATCCGCTGCGTAAAACATATGCTGGATAAGTTGGTGGTTCATTCCGCTGTGGCGACCCCAGATTAATAAAGGGACTAAGCTGAAAAGAAAATGAATGAATGACAGTTGAAGTCAAAATTATTAGCCCTCCTGCATGTGATTTGATTTTTTTTTCTTTTTTTTTTTTCAAATATTTCCCAAATGATGTTTAACAGAGCAAGGAAGTTTTCACAATATTTCCTATTTTGTCTTGTGGAGAAAGTCTTATTGTAAAGTCTTGTTGTAAACTGTATGTGTTTTTATTTGGTTTATAATTAAATGACATTTATGTCCAGTCAGTTACATTTTCTTTATTTTTAACAGATAACATCAGCTGCCGTAATAAACTTGGAAAGCAGCTCGGTGAAGGAGGTTTCAGCTCCGTGTTCGAAGGGATTCGCATACAGGATGGTCTGCAGGTATTCATTTTTGTACACTCAAATCCTTTGATGAAGTTCACTATTTAAAGAACATCATCAGAAGCATGCTTTCATTGTTTTGACATTTCTGCTTAGAATTCAAATTGACGAAACCTCTGTTCAGGATTTATGACTGGAATTATATGATCTTGATGCACACGTTAATTGTTCGGTTATTCCTTTAAACAGGTGGCTGTTAAATTTGCCCAGAAGACACCAAATAGGCAAAATCTCTGCTCTGTAAGTAGACTACACTTTCTGTTTTTTCTCTTCTCAGTCACTGTGTTCAATTTATGTCTTATATTTATTATAGACAACAGGCTGTGGTCAAAAACCCTTCTTTGAAAACCAACATTATTATTTTGTTTTTAGTCTTGTGACCAGCCGCTTCCTCTAGAAATCACCTTGGCAAGTATGGCCAGCAGTGGCTCCAGGTGTCCGAATATAATTCAGCTCCTAGATTGGCAGGTCTTTAAAGACCATTATGTCATGGTCATGGAGCGGCCCATGCCAAGCATAGATCTGGAGGCATTCCTTCAACTCAGTGGAGGTGTTCTCAGTGAGCAAAGGGCACAAAATATCATGTGGCAAGCTGTTTATGCTGCTAATGTTTGCTGTTACCGGGGGGTTTTCCACCGGGATATAAAGCTACAAAACCTGCTTGTAAACCCAAGCACGCTGGAGGTCAAGCTGATCGACTTCGGGTGTGGAGATTTCATGATGGAATCAGCATACAGTAACTTTTCTGGTAGGTGTTTTGAACAGGGTTGTCAAAAGTATTGACTTCGGTAAAAATCGAACCAATATTTTAGAAATGTCCATTTGAGCGCTGTTAAACACCGCTGATTGGCCATTGGTGTTCACATGCTCAGCAAATATGATTGTTATTGGCTCTGAAGGTCATCACTTCACCACTCATCACTGCTGTTTACTAAAGCCGCGGTCACACTGCACTTTTCCCCACATAGACTTCAGACAGAATTTCACATGCTCAAACTCTAGTGTGGCCACAGTGCAAACACAGATAAATGGACACTGGAGCACTTGGCAGCCACATCTACGTGCTCAACAACACTCAAATTTTACAGGGAAATGGATGTTTTTATAAAATCCGTATTGATTGGTACCAAAGTCGATACTTTTGACAACACTAGTTATGAATGTACATAAGGATTATAAATATACGTTTTGAAAGCTCATGAACTAGCACACCTGCAACCCATCTGGTATATATAGTCAACATGATGCTGTCACAGAGATTAAACTAAATGTCTCTCCTCCAGGCACAGAAGCGTACATCCCGCCAGAGTTTTATGAAAGAGGATGTTACTAAGCCATCCCAGCGACAGTCTATTCTCTTGGCGTTCTTCTGTTCACAATGCTGCATGGAGATTTTCCATTGACGTATGACCTGTACTACCTTGAGCATGACTGGTCCAAATTTACCCTCTCTCAAGGTGAGATGTTCATCAAAGAACAAGTAAGCAAAAAACAGTTTAATAATAGTAATAATAATCTCACCTCTCCATTTCTTTTCACAGAATGCTGTGATCTGATGAGGGCTTGCCTGCAGCAGAATCCAGAGCGCAGAATTCTTCTAGAACAGATGCCTTATCACGACTGGTTCATGCTGGAGTTCTGACCGGTTCATTACCAGAATGCCAGTAGCCAGTTTACACCTTTGCTTCTGTTGTGTTTATTTGACTTGTTTAGGTTTGTTTAAATATAGTGTCTTGTTATTGTAATATTCAGTTCTTTATTTTTACAGTTGTATTTTGTGTATTTGATTTTTGTTTATGTCTATAATAAAATATATATTATTGAACTCACTTGTGATGTGGCTTATATTGTGATCTAGCCCCAGTGTTGTCAGATTGTGTGGATTTAAAATGGTTTTGTATGGGGTGACAAAAATTTGGCATGAGGTTTGAACTGCATCCAGTCATTTATGACGAACACTGCAGTGGCCACTGGCATCATTAAGGCGCACTTTTAGAAATACACGTTTTAAGAATACTGTCCAGCGCTGCCCTTTACCTGACCCAAAACCTAAACATATCAGTCACTGCAACATAAGCAAATCATCTATAAAAAATTCCAATGGTTTATTGTGAAATCACAGTAAAATTTGTTTTCATAAAATTTGTTTTTTAAAATGTATTAAAATACAAACGTCGTAACATGAGAATGTGAGATTCAACTCAAAACATCTACATTTTCACAATAAGAGCACCCAGTTTTATTAAGGTCATTGAGTGTTCATTGCCATCATGACAATTGTGTTACCCAAACAAAATATTCAGTGGTATTCCTTCAAAATCAATACTGATAGTGTAGTTTGCGCAGACACAGTGAGGTTATTACTTTTTACAACATCTCCAACTATGCTAAAAGCAACAAGTTCTATAAGAAGAAGGAGAAGAAGATACATTCCCAGCACCAGATGTTTATGCTGATTGGCTACCCATGAAACACAATAGTTGAAGTTAGATAAAATATAGAAGATGCGAGTTGTGGTTTTGACATTCTTTGAACAAACACATCAGAGTAGCGCTTGGAAAGAAAATCTAGTACAAATTATCTTTATGATCAATCTGTCCCTGATGTTTTTTTTGGAGAGAAGTGGCTTCTTTGCTGCCCTTCTTGACACCAGGTCATCTTCCAAAAGTCTTCGCCTCACTGTGCGTGCAGATGCGCTCACACCTGCCTGCTACCATTCCTGAGCAAGCTCTGCACTGGTGGCACTCCGATCCCGCAGCTGAATCCTCTTTAGGAGACGATCCTGGCGCTTGCTGGACTTTCTTGGACGCCCTGAAGCCTTCTTAATAAGAACTGAACCTCTTTCCTTGAAGTTCTTGATGATCCTATAAATTGTTGATTTAGGTGCAACCTCAGTAGCCACAATATCCTTGCCATTTTTATGCAACGCAATGATGGCTGCACGCGTTTCTTTGCAGGTCACCATGGTTAACAATGGAAGAACAATGATTTCAAGCATCACCCTCCTTTTAACATGTCAAGTCTGCCATTCTAACCCAATCAGCCTGACATAATGATTTCCAGCCTTGTGCTCGTCAACATTCTCACCTGAGTTTTTTCAGGATTAAGTTCATTTTCATGGCAAAGAAGGACTATGCAATTCATCTGATCACTCTTCATAACATTCTGGAGTATATGCAAATTGCTATCATAAAAACCTAAGCAGCAACTTTTCCAATTTCCAATATTTATGTAATTCTCAAAACTTTTGGCCACGACTGTATGGTCTACAGACAAAAGAAAGGGAGACTTGCATAAAACATCACACAAATAACTGTAACAACTTAAGATTAGATATAGACTTATATGTATGTATGTATATTTATTAATTATTATTATAAGTTAAAAGCAAGAATAGCCATCAAATATCTCCTGTCTACTATTCAATTCAATTCAATTCAAGTTTATTTATATAGCGCTTTTCACAATGTAGATTGTGTCAAAGCAGTTTAACATAGTTCTAGTAAGGTTATGGTTGTTAAAAATCACACCAATGGTGCATTCCAAACGGGATATATAAATCATGGTCATCGTTCCAAACCGAAGTGTTAAAAATTGCCCTCTTTGAAAGGTCCTTTGAAATGAAGGATTTAGAAAAATACAACTGATCGACACTTTGGGCCATGATGCTTTAAGCAGGGAAGTTGTCTGATGTCACAGTGCACTCGATTTAGGAGGGCTTATTATAATGCAATAAGATTAGGGCATAGGGATGAACCTGTCCAAAAAGAAGCCAGCACAAGTTTGGTCTGAATACACTTAAGTGTAGATGTGATATAAATTTAGGTATACTTCCTCCATATATGTCAAAAGTTAGACCAATGGTCAATGAGGACTTATAAAACTGCACGTCATGATGGAAAATGATGTCATAGGGTGCTATCAAGTGTAAGCCAAAACATCAGAGGAATGCAGGTTAAAGAAACAAGTTTTTTGCTTTAAAGTACAGAGAATATCTGTAAGTACCATTAAAAATAAACCTGTTAAAAGTCATTAAAACACAAATCTGAATATTATGGGATTATATTATTATATATATATCATAGCACTTTTTA
The DNA here is from genome assembly GCA_903798115.1 of Danio jaintianensis. Classification (NCBI taxonomy): domain Eukaryota; kingdom Metazoa; phylum Chordata; class Actinopteri; order Cypriniformes; family Danionidae; genus Danio; species Danio jaintianensis. The sequence continues at coordinate 10,906,678 of CAIGQV010018299.1, read as the reverse complement.
GCATTATATATTATAGCATTTTTCATAGCACTTCGAATAGCTTTATAAGAGAAGCAGACACATATTTAAGTCATTATTCAATAATAAACCTGACATCTCCTCTAGCGCTTTACCATGTCGGTGATATTTCACTTGAGCAATGCCCTATTAATGAATGAATAATTCTTTTGGGTTGGACCTTTTCAATGAAATATTTTCTCTGCTTCACATAAGATGCTGAAATAACCCATATACAGTAAGGCTGATTTGATTCAATTAGTTGACAAAACTCTGTTCACAGCAATTAACAGCTCAAGTGAAGGTTATCACTGAATATAATATAATATAATATAATATAATATAATATAATATAATATAATATAATATAATATAATATACAATTTTATATATACTTTTTTATAGATATTTTTTTCTCACACAAAACCTACCAAGGCTGAAGGAAAGTGACTCACACACATACATTTATAATTTCCAAGTTTGTCTTAAAGCTGTCTGTAAATGGCACAATTGTTCTATTAAAGATACATTTGAAACATAAAAGTACAACGTTCTTACTAGATGAACTGCCAAATGTGCAAAATTAATAAGATAAATCAACAGGGATTGTTCCCAAAAGTAACTGTAAATGCAGAATATGTTAAGAAAGATGTGTGTGATATGTGATGTTAGATTGTCTTTATATGAAATCTGATAACCAAAAATAAAGTAATATATTTGTATGGGTGATAAACCATGAATCCTTTATGTTAAAATCATGCTAAAGTCATCATTCAAATCCCCAAAGTGTTTTGAGCCCTTTATTTAATAAAAAGTTTGAATCCCATTGAAAGTTTGAAACAGCACAAAGCAACAGAACGGCTGAATGCTGAGTCTAAATGGATTACAAAGTGAGACAAAATGCCATTTTCTGAACTGCTGTAAGCCCAATCAATCTGGAAACAGTCAGCACAAAAACTGTCAAGCACTTTTCCTAACTTATTCCTAAACGATTATAGCCAAAACACATCCAATGCCAATAAACGGGCAGTGTATAATGACCACTGACTAAAATCTGGCTGAATAAAGCAATGACTAAACCTCTTCAGTGTAAAACCGCGAACACATAATGAAACACATAAACGGTTAGCAGTGGTGAAAGCTTATGTTGCTGTCTTAAAAATGATTCTGCTGAATGATTCGGAGCAGATGGCAATTTCCACCCATCTCCAGCTCTCTGCTGCTGAGGCAAATGATGCTTGTTAAAGGAGCATCTGGCCTCATCACTGTTGTGTACAGACACCAGTCATAGTGAAACTACCATTCAAAACAATACTGCCACAGAATTCAAACTAAGTCATCAACAACAACAAAAAAAGGTACCTGGCATAAGTGCTGGAACTGACCACACTGCAAAAAAATATGTTATTCTTTCTTGGAGTTTTTGTCTTCACTGTAAAAAATGCAGGGTTCCACACAATCGATTTGTGTTGGGATAACATGAAGGAATTAAGTTAACTTAATAGTTTTTGCAAATTTAAGTGGATTGAACATAACGCAATTATGTTGTCACAAAAAACCCTCAAGAAACGTGTTGTTTCAGCTGGTTTTAAATAAGTAATTTGAACAAACAGCAACCGTCAATTTTTTTGAGTGTTGTTTGTAGTCCCAATATCTAAAAAAAAAAAACTTAAATCAAGAAGCATTTTCTAAACAAGTAATAAATATTGTTTTCTTTTCAGAAATAATAAATTAGTTTTTCAAATCATATGGCAGTTTTCAGACTGTATTGCAGTTTGATTTTCAATAATTGTGACTTCATATCTCATAATGTCATTATTTTTGTACTATCAGAATAAAGGATGAATTGAGGGCTGTTAGAGCCCTCAACTCCAATCATCTTACCCACTTTGAAGTATTATCTACAATCCCAGCTCCCAAAAACCAGGACCCCCTTTTCCTCCCCACCACATCACATGGAAACCTCAAAACATTATGCAATACTGTGTGTGCCTCATACAGGTAAGTGGGCTTGACAAACCACCTGTAGAAAACACACACTTTAACAGACTCTTGCACCCGTTTGTACATTTGCACCTTCTTGAAACTTTCTTAAAATCACTCCATATCTTGATAAAAACATTGTGCATTTCTGACAGTGCTTCAAACAGGTGAGTGGGCTTGACAAATCACCTGTAGAAATACACTCTCTCCATATGCACCGGACACTTTACTTAAACTCCATCTCACAAGAACTAAATAAGGAAAACAATGTTTACTTGTGAATGTACCACAAATCATGTTGCACTACTTGTTTTCATCAACCTTAAATACCTGATTTGCACAATATCTTGCACAATATTTGTATGTCTAATGTAAAAGTACTTGTATAGTCTGTCTTAGATTATGTGTATAGTTAAGCTTAAGTTTTAGTGTATAGGTTTTTATGTCCAGTGTTATGTCTCTTATATTATGATTATGTTTATTTATGTAGTGCCATGGTCCTGCGAGACATGACATTTCATTCCACTGTGTGTACACACATGTAGCAGAATGACAATAAAGCTCAACTTGAACTTGAATGCTGATGATAAGTTAAGTTCAGACAGGACCACTTTGGCAGGTTAGGATGCATTTATTGACAAATGTATATTTGGCGATATGGTTCCTAATGGGGGTTTTTGCTTCATGGTTACTAGCACATACAACAGTTCTGCTTTAACCCCCCGGAACCACAAGCTAGGCAAATACAGGAGATAAGAATTAAACTGGGGTGTATTATTAAGTCTTGGTGATAGATCCAAGGACAGCTTTGCTGTATGATGCTGTGGAGAATGTCTGCAGTGAGATCATTAACAGCTAAAACTTGAGGGCTTGGTAGTCTGAAATGAGAGGAGATGACAGCTAGAAGGTGCACAAGCATATTTGAACTTATAAAAAGGGAGGGAGGGTTACGAGCAATTTAAGCATACCTACCTGAGCTGTATGCCACATATATATATATATATACCTAGTCTAGTTGCAGAATGCCGTTGGTTGGAGCAGATCGGTCAGCTGATGGCAGCACTATGCCTATGTGGCCTAAGTGAATATCTCAGCGCTCGATTAAAATAATATTATTCCAAACCAAAAACAGGATAATTTTGCTTTCTCCATTGGCAGTTTATATTTCTTGTTGTAAGGCACAGGTGTCAAACTCAGTTCCTGGAAGACCGCAGCTCTGCACAGTTTAGTTCCAACCCTAATTAAACACACCTGATCAAACTAATTGAGTGCTTTAGGCTTGTCTGATACCTACAGATAGGTGTGTTGAAGCAGGGCTGGAACTAAACTCTGCAGTGCCCTCCAGGAATTAAATTAGACACCCTTGTTTTAAGGAAAAACTCAAATTTAGACTTACTATTTCTGAAAAAATTTTTTTTTATCTAGAAAATGCTCCTTGATTTAGAAGTTTTAGATATTTGGATATTGTGCGCTAGGTACATGCTGAGAAAAAAAAGAGCATCACAATCTACACCATCAGGAGACCAAAATTAGATGTGCAAAACGATGTAGAAAACTGATTGGTTGGACGTTTCTTTGTGCAGTAGGAGCCGACAATAGTTTAGTCTATTTGGTCAGTTTTATAGTAGAAAAAAAGGCAAAAGGAGTGGTGGAAGTGAGAGGGAGAGAAAGATGAAAGAAATGAGCGGACTGTGAGCGTAACAGATGTCAGTGTCATCATTGTAGAGCTGCTGTCACTGCACACACATCAGCTGGCATTTAACACATCAGCCGAACCCTAACAGAGTGTGACAATCCCAGTGCCAGTCTCTCCACACACTCCTACTGAAGCTGACACACCACACAAATCATCTGACAGACAACAAACACACACTCTCACTTCCAGAGCCATTGGTTCTGACCCATAGAGAACAAGAAATGTTATCACCAGAAGATAAATTCTTGTGGAAATTTGCAGATTATCATTAGTTAATGTCAAAGGCCTGTTTTTGTCAGAACTTGGAGATATATTAAGGTCACTGCATATTATTTTTAAATGTATTTAATTTATAAGTATATATTTAAAAGCATATATAAAATTAAATTCGTCTAATTATTTTATTGAAAGATACATTAACATGTAACAATGGTAGAAAAATAAGGAAGATACTCTACTTATACTTGATACTTCATATTCCAAAATGTCATGATTAAGAAAATAATGGATGAAATAAGACATTTTACATTTCAAAAATATATTTTATTGACCCTCACAGTAACAAAATAAATTTAGCATCTATTTCAAATATATTTCTAGACAGAAAAATATCATTTTTCTATATGGCTGATAAAGGCTGCTCGTGTAAAATTTCAATAGTTCGTGGAATGTAGAAAATTGAGATTTATTTTCATTCTTTGATCTGCTTAATAAATGAAAACAATAATTGTTCTAACCAGCTATTATACAAATTGCGATTATTAACTTCAACCCAGAAGCATTGATGCCATTATCGGTTTGACAGTATTAATTTTTCATCAGAGTTAGAATTTCCATGGAAATAAGGCTCATTTACATCAAACTGTGTCATTATGAAGACGTATCTGCTCTTCCAGAAATCCGAAGCTTTAGGCAAACAATTATTAATCCTCTGACTGGAAAACAAGGCAAACAATGGCCTTTTCTCCAAGCCGTATCAGTCATGAAACCCCAAAGTGATGCTGAAATATTTATCCCTTTGGAAATGAAATGTGATGGCAGAATGTGGAGTAAAATGTCACAAAAATGACAGATTTGTGCCATTGGCTTTTTTTTAATAGGATGGTGAGTTTAGCTGCTAAATAATTGACATTTATCTCTGTGTGCTCAGTGTGCTTGTTGTTTTTCGAGACGGTTATTACATTTTCGCTTTATTTTACTGTGTTTAAATCGTGTGCTTTAAATCGCTTTATTTGAACATGTTCTTGTTATAGATTTACATTTAGAAATATGGGTTACATATAATTATTTAAAATTTACTATAATTATATAGTAGGTAGCATGTTACAACAGTGCATCATTACTGTAAAAAAGTTCATTAGTAAACATTTTCTGCTATTTTTGACATTTTAAATCTCTTTTTTTCCCCATATTATAATATTTACTTACAACAGCTCATAGTTGCACATAATTTCTGCTTTTTATTTAGTAAAATAAAAGTTCAAATTCAGCCTACACAAGTGACTGTCAGCATCACTGTACTGTAGTTCTCCTGAATTTGTTCTGGCAGCACAGCAGGACAGGGCTCTTGCTTTGAACTGAAATACATTCATATGGATAAAGCAGAGAATTGTTAGACAGACTCAATATGGTTTCTCTGATTTTGTACAATACGTTTCCTTATATTGCAATATACACAATTTGGAACAGAGATTGTGAGAAAAGAGATGGGCAGTGTGTGTGTGTTTGCGCTTGTGCATGTGTGTATGAGTGAGAGAGTTGTTTGTGTGAGATTAAGAGAGCGAGACAGAGCAAATTTGCAGAAGGGCCCGAGTAAAGGTAAGGAAAAGGCAATCCCAGGTGACACCTGGTTTTGCCATCCATCACAGTCCGAAAGGCAGACAGAAACTAGCGAAGCGTCCGCATCTGTCACCCAATCACAGCCTCTGCCTTTCCTCCATCACCAATCTCATTTGTTCCTCTCAACAATTCATTCCAGGCACGCTTTCTGCACTCCGTCAGATGACACCCGGCTGTCACCTTCAATATGTTTATTTATTCCTGTTTTGCTCTGCTCAGGCAATGATGACTCAAATTAAACCTCAGCATTCGATATAGAAAAGCACTGATGCCGGAATTGCGCTGGATGCTTTGAATGTAGTAGAATGCTTTTTTTCTTTCAAATTAGATTAAATGTGGCATTTAATGAAAATTGTCCACGTTTAAGTGCTATAATCGGGTCCCCAGTGCATCTACAACCCAGAAAACATAAAAAAAATTCAATCTCAGTATGTTTTAGTAAGACTTTCTCTGAAAACATGGAAAAATGCAACGTTCATATTTTGTTCCTCTAGTATCGTTGATCAGCACGTTTCCACCCACAGCATTTTACCGCTTTTGTTCACTTACTGTAAAACTGGCTCAATATGATTAATGAAACACTGACTTATTCAATCTTTAAGTGCTATAAATGTGTTCCCAGTGCATCTATCAACCCTCAAAACATGAAAAAGACAACCCCAGTAATTTTGTTTTGGTAAGCCTTTCTCTGCAAGCATAATGTATGGAAAATGCAGTATTTAGATTTCGTTCCTCTAGTGACATACTAGAAAGGGGATCTTATTATACAGATTATTATCACCTCTTAATTCACACGTTTCCACCCACAGCACCAATGCAGCAGTTCGCCATTTCTGTTTACTTTAACAGCACAACTCAGTTGATATTTCTTGAATGTGATATATGTGAATGTGCTTGTCAACTTGCTGTAGAGCTAATGTGGCGAGAAATCGGTTCTGAGATTTTCAAAATGCATAGCAATTCTCTGAGCTTAGTTTTAAACAGCGCTCTTCCTTAAATTTATGTCAGATTAAAAACATAATTCACCACAATTCCTTTTAATCTTTAGAGAGCTTTTCTTTCTTGAAATAATAACAAAACTGACACTCTTTTAGATTATTTCACAACGTTTAAACATTAGAAATAATAATTAGGCTTAAGCTGGGACAGATTCCTTTTTCATTCAGAAAAAAGAAAGTAACTCAAAAAACACATTAATTGACATTAGACCTATGTTGGTTATACAAAAAAATTTAAATGAAGTTGCACATGCTTACCAGAGGTGAGAGGACCCATTGACCTATGGGGCCGAGCCAGGCTCCCTGGGGATCCTCCCCCATGGTGCCAATGCTGATTACATGTCAGATTGTCAATTATTTTAATCTAAATATAGTGACCCCTCAAAAATGAGATCGATCATCTCAGTCTAAAAACATAATATGATAAACGACACTGTATATTAACTATGAATTTGAAAATGCTCAACCACAGCTACCCTTTTCTTACTTTTAATACACTGCTGACCAGAATTTTAAGACTAGGGGTAATAAATATTAGTATTAACATTTCACACTGGTAAATGGTAAACAAATATTGCTTCAAAATGCCAAAAGAAAAAAACACAGCAAGTGACAAAAAAGAGAGAGCTTGGAATGTATAAAAATATTATTTTTTTACTTAAACAGCTGTTCATTAGCCAAAATAAACCCCACAACCAAACTAAAAGTGTCAAAAAATGACTAGCTCCAGCATCCTCGATTACTTTAGACATTAGTTTCAGCATGCTTGACACTGGTGGGAATATGTTTCATGTGGTGAAGGTGACTTCACAAGTAAACGTCCCAAAAAGTTTTGAATGGGACTTAGACTAGGGAAACACGCAGGATGGTCCAAAAGTGCAATATTATTCTCCTGAAAGAAGTCCTTTATCAGGCAGGCATTGTGAACTGCAGCATTGAAAGACTCATTTACGCATAGACAACGGCTCACAGTCAAGAGGGATGCCCGCTGCTTGATGCCTTCTCAACCTGAACCTATTTTAAAAAAAGAACCCCAGCACAAAACATTTACAGTGGGATCTCCATTGGAAATCCAAGTTCCTTTTTTGTTCATAAAACTTCCACCTTTCAGTTTCCCATGTTTGGTGCTCCCCTGCAAATTCCAAAAGGGCAAGTTTGTGGTGTGGGAGGAGACGTGGTGTTTAAAGATGTTTAAGCCCTTCTCACACAGATGCCATCTTATGGTTATTCGGCATAAGAAAGAGCCTTAATCGGGGTTGATGATCGGGCTGTGTTTTGATGGACAGCCCATCTGATCCTCCAGCTCAGTGCAGATGAACTTTTTTATTTTTATTTTTTTAAGATCAACCGCTTTTTTGTCTTACTGCGTCCAAACATGGCAGCAATAGTGTGCTGCGAGTGAATGCTCAGAGAGAGAAAATCTGTTTGCCTTTGCTCTCAGGAGGTTATGACAGTGTGGCTGCATGAAGGACAATGACATAAAAGCCATATTTTTACATTGCTGGCTCTCTCTTTTTTGTCACTTGCTCCGGTTTCTTCTTTTTGCGTCTTGAAATAGTACTTACCCAACCTGTTTATAATCCATCAGCGCAAATTGTGAATACTTGCAATTTTCCCCTATGTCTTAAGATTTTAATCAGTAGTGTATGCAACATCACAGAATCAACCTAAATGCATTATTTGGCAACATCTTTAAAAATAAAGAATTACACAGGTTTAATGGTACAGTCACAAAGAGAAATATGAGCTAAACTATGATTCCAGATGGTAATGCACACATTGCCTCATCACAATAATGCAGACCATACATTAAATCCTACCTCTAATTTCCAACTGAGAGCTATCTTGTTTTCAGAATCACATTCCTGTTAACATTATTTGAAATTCCATAGAGTCCAGCATTTGCATTTGCTAGAAAGTAATGTGAAAGTCAGCTCGTAACTGCCATCAAAAGCTTGTAAAGCTGGAGTGTCCACTTGAATGTCATACATCAGAAATGAGTCTCCGAATCTTCCATCAATGTCAAGTATTTCATGTTTAACATAAATATCACATACAGCCTGGAGACCATGTCATCTGAACAGGTTTATGATTGATGGACTATATTCTATATTCACCAGATAAAAAGATATTCCAGGAGAACTGCTTTGCTTTGAGAAACCCAGATCATATGTAATAAAGGAAAGAAAGAAATATATTTTAGTTATGCTACTCAATTTCTAAATTAATGATGAAGAATTAATTAATTAGAATGGGAAGTAATTAACTGGGAAAAATGTGCAAGCAGAAAGTTTAAAATAGTGTTTTTTTAATGAAATAAAATAATGGATAATCCCAAAAACGTTCTTCTTTGATTAACACATTGCACATTTCCTTAATTAGAAATGGATACAGATTGCACTGAAACATTTAAAGGTTCCATTTTTAGGATAAAAAGTATAGAGCCATCCAGTAATGTACAATTCTTTTTACACTTATTCTTCGCAGGGATTGTGAACTAATTAATACAAGTGCAAAGCACAATAACCCCTAAAAATGAGGTTGGTTAAGAATTGATAGAAGTTCTGATGACTCCTGGTAAAAAAGGGACTGTCTGCTGTATTGGCTTTCAGCGTATAACAGTGGATTTCAGCGAATGTGCTAGAGGCAATCTCATAATGGCAGATATCTGTAATGGGATAATTTTAAGGTGAGATTTCTTTGACCTGTGAAAATATGAATCAATTTCAGAATAAGATCTGCGTGTGTATTTGCCTGATTTACAGATGCGTGATGTGTCTTGAACACATTAATGGGTGAAATGAAAGCAGGCCTTTTTCAATATAAAGTGTGATTCAAATGGAACAAATAATGACTAAAGAGATGACAGAAGAGAGAACAATCATGGATTCCATATTGGGGGCAGCCGTGGCCTAATGGTTAGAGTTGAACTATTGATCCAAAAGGTCACAGGTTTGAGTCCAGGCACCGGCAGGAATTGTAGGCGGTTGGAATGAATAACCAGCACTCTTTTCCACTCTCAATTTCGTGGCTAAGGTGATTCCCATAAGCAAGCAACAAACCCCCAACTGCTCCCTGGGCAGCCCACTGCTCTGGGTGTGTTCATGGGTGTGAGTCACTTTAGAAAAAAAACATTTCCAAAATGCTTAAATGTAAATATTTCAAACCGAAATGCTCACTGTTTTTTTTAAATGTAATTTTCAATAGATGGACAGCTCTTTCCTTATATGCACTAGTTGCCGTGAGGGGAGGTTTCATGTTCAATATAGTGGTGTAACTTTCATTTACAACTGTCATTTTAGTTTTTAAGTCATTACACATGATCATACTTTATATGTAATAAACTGTTTATATTTTCAGTCATACTCTTCATCAACTTTTGCATATTAGTGCCAGATTTACCAAAGTTTACCCACTTTTGGCTTCCTTAAAAGAATAGTTTACCCCAAAATGAAAATTCTGTCATCATTTACTTTCCTCTTACTTGTTCAAAACCAATTTGAGTTTCTTTCTTCTGTTGAACACAAAAGAAGAAAAAATGCTGGTTGTTAAGACCATTGACTTCCATAGTATTTTTTTTCCTACTATGAAAGTCAATGGGTCCCAATAACCAGCATTCTTTTTTTGTGATCAAAACTATTACTTTTATTCTTTGATATAAGAATTGATATAACAAGGTGTTTGAAACATTCCTCAATGGTTTGGGTCCATATTGACATGACAGTTGAAGCAAATTAGTTGGTTCTACTTGATTGAGATCTGGAGACTGTAGAGGCCATTTCAGTCATTCATTGTAATATTCAAAAAAGTAGATAGCAACCCAGCCCGATATGATTTGAGCTTTGTGACACTTAAATAGTGTGTTGGAAACTGAAAATACATTACTGTAGCACATCTGAATTTTAGCCTCAGAGGTTTTGCCAGCTAGTATAGTGATCCGAAGAATAATAATGGTTTGCCAGTTATGGTAGTGCATGCAAAGTGGATTTGCTTTCACAGCACAGAAAACAGGATCTTCTCAACATGGCGACAACACAAATTAATTACTTCTGTGCCTCATAATATACAGTAACTACAGTGTTTGAGGTTCAAAGTACTGTACATGTGGATGTTGTCTGTAGGCAGTCAGTGAAAACCATAGACTTCTGCACATTCTGCACATTTGTTAGTAATGTACATGGGTTTGTATAGAAAGTTAACCAGCCATGGATGGTAAGAGGATAAACAGTGAACAGGTAGGTAGGTTGATCGGGAGCCTTACGATGATGCCCAGAGACTCAGAGTGGGGGTACCGTCTCTGTAATATTTTGGTAGAGTAATTGGACCCCCCCCCGATTCAACCTAGGAGAGAAGAGAGGGTTATAGGATTGTTTATGGGAAGCAAGAAAATAGAGGGAGGTAGGGTGGGTTCGAGAGAATGAGAAGAATAGTGCTAGTGGGCTGGTCTGCCTTAAATAAGTTTTAGGAAGTGATTGGTTAAGGAGGCAAAGTGAGGCGTGGTCCCGATGCCAAACCTTTGTTAACAAGTTAACTTCATTAAAGCTGATGATACACGAAGCAACTTTTAGAGAAATATTGCCCAGCAACTGGCAAGATGCCATCAACGGGCAACTAGATGAGAGACAGGGCAACTATTTAAAATTATTCCACAGCATTGCTCTGAGCACCGATCGTAATGTTTAACATTCTTGAACAGCTCTCACTAGCTATATGCAAGAGTGAAATCTATTTATCATAGCAGAAGCAAAGTAAAACAATGGCTAACAAATAATAATAAAGCTAATCTAATGAACGCACAACAAGGAAGCACAAAACAAACACATCGATACTTTAGACCTACACAAAAGTATAAAGGTAGCTAAATCACTTATTGCACCTTTAAATTGGACAGCTGTTGCGATTGTAAGCATTAAATTACACAACATAAAATGTAATATCCAAAAAAACAACACAAAATAGAGTCATTTTAAAATGTCAGTAGCTCAGTACATAAAGTTAAACATACCTAAATTATACCACAAAACAATGAGTGCTGATGACACATTTCCCAGAAAAGAATAGAGAAAACAATGAACTGATATTATTCAATAACATGTAAATCATATTCAAAGGTTCTCTATTATTATCAGTGGCAGGTAGTCACTTGCGGTTCCATCTAATCATATTTCACACATAATCACTGCTTTGTGGATGGCAGACGCTGATAAGATTGTTTGTGACGAATGCTCAACGTCCATGATAGATGTGCTTTGCATCGCTCTGCCAGTGCCAAATCTTTGTCATTATGTAGGAAATAAGTTCAGGTATTTCTCATGTCATGCTCCAAAAAGAGCAAATCCTTATGGATTGGACATTACGCTGTTGTCACAATATTATTCTTCATATCCGAAATAAATCAACAGAATCACTCATGCAATTCATCATGAACTACAGATTTGTTCTCAAGTGTAAATAGACATGATGTCAAGGGATGAAATTCAGCTACTCACTAAATTACAATTCACTCTATACATCAAAACTGCACATTTCAAGGGTCTCTTATCCACTTGAGTGTAATGAGTTTAGACTAGGAAGCAATATGGAAGAATGGTTGAAAATACCTCTTGTAGATCAACTGCTCTTATGGCATATAACCAGAATTTGTGATGAGGTGAAATATAATATTTATTTTATGGTTTTCATTTCATACTTTTTAAGAAGTCTCTATATTTCAACATGGCAGCTTTTACTTTTAGCAACAATGTTACAATTATTACAATTGATACTTGTGTTAAATTTTTATGTTATATATTTTTATATTTGGGCTGCACGGTGGCGCAGTGGGTAGCACGTTCGCCTCACAGCAAGAAGGTCGCTGGTTCGAGCCTCGGCTGGGTCAGTTGGCGTTTCTGTGTGGAGTTTGCATGTACTCCCCGTGTTGGCGTGGGTTTCCTCCGGGTGCTCCGGTTTCCCCCACAAGTCCAAAAACATGTGGTATAGGTGAATTGGGTAAGCTAAATTGTCCGTAGTGTGTGAATAAGTGTGTTTGGATGTTTCCCAGTGATGGGTTGCAGCTGGAAGGGCATCCGCTGCGTAAAACATATGCTGGATAAGTTGGCGGTTCATTCCGCTGTGGCAACCCCAGATTAATAAAGGGACTAAGCCGAAAAGAAAATGAATGAATGAATGAATACTCCAGTCATTCTAATATACTGATTGTGTGCTCAAGAATGATTAATATTTGTTTTGTTCTACAGGGGAAAATTGGTCTCTTTGAATTATTTACTACATAATTATTTTATTTGTCATGATTGAAACTCAGGAGGCGACATGGTGGCTCAGTGGTTAGCACTGTCGCCTCACAGCAAGAAGGTCGCTGGTTTGAGTCCTGGCTGAGTCAGTTGGCATTTCTGTGTGGAGTTTGCATGTTCTCCCCGTGTTTGCATGGGTTTTCTCTGGGTGCTTCGGTTTCCCCTACAGGCCAAAGACATGCGCAATAGGTGAATTGAATAAACTAAACTGGCGGTAGTGTATGAGTGTGTATGGATGTTTCCCTGTACTGGGTTGCAGCTGGAAGGGCATCCGCTGTGTAAAACATATGCTGGATAAGTTGGCGGTTTATTCCACTGTGGCGACTCCTGATGAATAAAGGGACTAAGCCAAAGGAAAATAAATGAATGAATGAATGAAATGGATTACTCCACCAAACATTGATTTCTTAACTCTTCTAATGTTAAAACATTGGTTTTGTCTAAAAATCATTATAAATATGTTTGTCAACATGGCTTGTTGTGCAGCAATGACAACAACAAAAACATTTTTATTTTAAAAACTGGGAAGCAATATAAGTAGTTAGTATCATAAGCAATTTTTAACTATAATAAAAATCCATATAGCTGTAGGTTCATTCCACTGACTTGTGCCTGATGGGAGATGAAAAAAATGCTTGTAATCTTCCCTGTTTTTGTAGTACCTACTTAAAATAAAAAGTCTTATCCTTTCTTTGATTCCATTAGACAGATCTAAAGATGCTGCTTCTTAGGTTAATAAGTTTTTGCCTTTGGCAAGGTTACAGCTGCTGGCTCTCTATATTCAATTAGATCTGGTGTGAATCCAGTGAAAAGCCAGTTGAGAATTATGTATGGACCTATAAAGCAAGCCAGTGATGGTTGCCAAGTTCCCTCAGGCCTGTTTACAGGGCAAACCAGGTCTTTGACAATTAGTAAAACTGCTATCAATGAAAGCACAACTTAACACTGGAACTCAAACTCCAGCAGATGGTCAGAGGACAAAAAGCTGAAAGGCTCTGCAATGATGACATAACTGGCCTGGACAATGATCTGGGCCATACATTACTCTGGATGCCATAGAGTGGGCGTGTGTGCAATATAAAACCTGTCCCATTTCTTTTAATTATTGATTATTTGTCTAGCAGAAACACTAATCAAGTTCATCGCTGTGTTAATTACGAACTGTCACAAATGACTTTCACTTGATAAAAAGGTCATTCTGCTAGAGCTGGCCACACATTAACTAATGGATAATCAATTTTTCCACATCATCCTAATCAAGCGTACATTAAATATAATAAACATACAATGTCAGTGGAGAAAGTTCAGCTCCATTCAATAGGCCAGTGATGGGTTTTATTTATACACTTATTCTAACATTCAAACCATTTGCAGGTTACGTGACTATTGTTGATTATTTAAAAACAATGACACATATTACTATCTGGGTAGATTAGACCATGTCCACACTAATAAGTTTTTTGTTTAAAAAAACATATGATTTTCTTCAAAGGACAAGGAATGTTTACTCTTATACTGTGTTACTTTCAGGCAGCAAAAACTCCACCTCACTGTCAGTTCAGTTAAAAAGCTCTGTGCTTTTCCTTGACATATTGCTACAATGTTTCAAAGTTGGAAAGTTGGAAAGTAAATAAAAGCAAGGCAGAAATTATGCAGCTCAATGCATCTTACGTCTTGATGCCTATGCAATACAGGGACGAATGATGGCAAGATGGCAAAGATGATTGAAAAACAAAGCTCCATTTTAAAATGTATCCAGATTAATGTAGACAGATTTAAATGGTAAGAAAACAAAAGGGTTAATCAGGAGAAATGGGCAGGAATTAGGATCTGAGTGCCTGTGACAAGGGACAGATTGTCTCTGAAATGCCAAAACTTGTGGGTTGCTCCTGGTTAACATAAATGAGAATTTACCATCAGTACCATCAACAGGGACAAACCACAAACTAGCAACAGGGTATTAGGCACCCAAGGCTCATGCATGGGAGTTACAAACGCTCTCTCATGGAGTTTTAGCCAAGAGATGGTCTACTGTGGCATAAGTCACACAAAATTCTAATGATGGTAATGTCAGGAATGCATTACACTCTGCTACATACTAAATAAAGCCATATAGACTAATTAGAGTGCCTGTGATGACCATTGTCCACCATTAAAACCACCTACATTTGACCCTGGCAAATTTCACTCATTGTTCAGGAATAGTTTGAAGTGGAACATGATGAAGTGTTCAAGATGTTGCACTAGCCTCTGGATTCCTCAGATCTCAATCCACTTGTGCATCTCTGGGATGTGCTGGACCAAACATTCTGATCCACTGCATCTACCTTGCAGCCTACAGGACTTGAAGGATCTGCTGCAAATGTATACATGCCAGGACACCCTCAGGGAGCTTGTAGAGTCCATGTCTCAGCAGTTTGGCACTGTTTTGGCAGCATGCCACTTTTAGGCAAGTGTCATAATGTTTTGGCTCTTTTTACAAAATTATGTTAAATTACTGTTCATACTGGATTTCATTAAGGAGACACTGCATGTTTTTTGTTTTATATAAAAGAAAGAAGGTTTAGGAATAATGGAAAATAAGTGCTCTATAACTGATCTATAAAATGCATCATGTTGCAAAAGCATGCACAATTTTGCCATATATACAGGTGTTAATCCCGGGTAAAGACAAAATGTTATATTGTGACTGAGGAAGACCATATTCGAAGCTTTAAAGGCCTAGAAATTGATTTATAACTGTGTGATTGCTGTGAAGATTCTCCATCAAGAACCATGAAAAAAGAAGGAAAGCTTATAGAGGAGGCAATTTTCTTCCTGTAGTGTGCCATGGCAAAAGTCACCAAGAAATTCACCCTGAAATACTACAATTCTGAAACTAAATCACAGTGAGTACAAAAATGAAAGTGATTACATCACAAATTGGTTAAAATGAAAAGTATCTTTGATAGCACAGAGGAAAGGAACATATCAAACAGCGTAATCTCTTAATGTTCCTACATGAACTCGATTTCCTCCTGTCATCTGCGTATCTAACAGCTCACATTTCACCTTTGCCAAAGTGTCCTCAGCAGGGAAATGTTTCTAACATCATTCATCGCGTAGTGTGGATTCAATCCACGCCACCATCTGTCTCACTCACTGCTGCGATGCGCCCTGAGATGAAACACATGCTAATCAATACTGCTGCATCCCGCATCTACTTAAAAATCTCAATTACATCTAATTGTAATCACAGCGGTTTCGATGTCGGGACCCTGTCAAAACAAGGACGCACAAGGGGTCTCAAGTCCAGGCAGCTGACAGGATTCAGTTTTCACTGGGGTGCTTCTAATCATGCCAGAGTGAAAGAAAATAAATTATGCAAGTCAGGTTTACGTTTTAAAAATCACATTGCAGATTTCTCCTGTTTACTTTTATACATAAAACCAGGCAAAGGCTTTGCAGGGAAATTGACATTGAGTAGCCATAAATTGTGAACAGCACATGAAACCTGTGCCATGCAGCCTCGACCTGATAAACAGCCTTTGGAGCTCATTTTATTTTCTTTTACCTTAAATCAGAAGATTTATGAGATGATTTACAAGCACTCAATCTCACCTTTACTCTTTTAGAGGATGATTCCTTCCTCCGCTGCCAGCCAATTTCACCAAAAGTCTCTCTGACAGCCATATGTAATAAATAGCTTGAGCCGAGTAGAGAGGCAGACGTGGTCATTTTCTAAATATCAATCCAAGACCAGCTTTTTAATGTCAATAATATGACTGAGCAAGTTAAGATTCTGCGGCATGTGTGTATTCTGTCACAATTTACATTTGTATCTCTTGAGGAATTAATTTTCTGTTAAGTAAATAAAACTTAACCTTGGTTTGACTCTATGGCTTCCATCCAAGTTAAATCTTAAAGACGGCATTACTGTTTTATCAGCTATGATTTAGTATTAGTCCTGTTTTTGTATAGTCAAGTTTTAGTGAATTAAATGTCTGGGGATTTAGTATTGTTTAAAGGAGTAGTTCACCCAAAACGGAAAATTCTGAAAATTACATATATGACATGCAAGTTTCTTTTTGGATTTCACATATATCAAATATATGCCATTTATACAACATACAGTATATTTGAAAATATAGCAAAAATTGCCTCTTTCATATGTATATTATTTCAACCATTGGAATTACAAACATTTACATATATGTTCAATTATATTAGGTTTAATTTTATATGTGTTCCTTTATAGCCATATATGAACATTTATGAACATAATCTTGGGGTCAGACAAGTATAGATCTGATCAGGACACTGACAATGGTGCCCCTGAATAATGAGGATGGAGGGAGGCTTATTTACTTTAAGTTGGTGCAGTAACTGGAGGCACTGTAGCACCTTCTTGGCGAGTGTTGGTGGTCCAGGTGCATGAGATCCTCTGTACCACCAAGAATTTAGTGCTGCTGGCTCCTTTCACGATTGAACTGTCAATGGTCAGTCCATCACAACCCCCTCCGTCTTCCCTGAGGGTTATGCTATTTGCACCAAACCATTTAACCAGTTGTGTCACTTCCTCTGATAAGACCTACCATAGCTGAATCATCTGCAAATCTGATAATGTGGTTGGAGCTGAACTTGGCAGTGGGTCAAGAGAACGAAGAGCAGTGGGCTGAGTACAGAACCTTGTGGGTCACCTGTGCTCAGTGTGGTAGTACCCAAGGTGTTGTAACCAACATATCTGACTTCTTGTTAAAAAGTCCATAATCCACTATTTAGACCTATATATTATAGACCTATTGTTAAGCCCCTCCCCTCAATCTTAGAAGAGGCAATGACAGTAGTCTGTTGCACGAGGACATCATTAAATTTCAGTGCCATAGGAACATTGGAAGATTTTGGTTTGATAGTGTTATTGCTGGGACTGTGTCTCTCTGTTTGCCTGGGTGCTCCTTGGGATCCCCGGAGGAGCTGGAGAAAGCGTCTGGGGAGAGGAAAGTCTGGGTTCCCAGAAGTGGAAGTGGATGGCTCACTTTCGGGGGCTTTCCACTGTGTTTCATACCTAGTACCTTTATAGTACCACTTAAAGCAGCACTAAACTGCAGTGGAAATGCGAGCTGAGCCAAGTAAAACCTAACCGAAGTGAGCCATGCCGTGTCGAACCATACCATACTGCGCAGTGGAAAAGCAGCTTTAACAACTCTGTTTGTTTTCAAGTCAAATCAATTTGAGCTTTATCGTCTTTTCACTACATTTGTGGACATACAGTGGAATGAAATGTCGTGTCTCGCAGGACCACTGTGCTACATTAATAAACAATCATAAATATGAACACAACACTGGATGTAAAAGTTATTGTAAACCTATACATAACAAACATACTGGAGCAGTCATCTAACTACAGTACCATCTATACATATACTATAAAAACTTAGTTTGTGCAAGTTTGCAACAGTAACAAATCAGGGTGATACAGTAAAGCAGGGACTAGGCCGAAGCAAAGTGAATTAGTGAGTGGGTAAGAGCCAGGTGAAGGTTGGAGGAAACTGCATCATCCATAAAGCCAATAGGACGGTACAGCAAACTGGGTCAAGTGTGTTGGGAAGATATGATGAGGTGTATGACTAACTTTTGAAAGCAATTCACCACGATTTGGGTCAGTGCTATGGGACAGTTGTCATTTAGACAAGACACAGAACTTCTTTGGTACCGGTATGCTTGTGGACTTGAGACATGTTAGGACGACTGCCTGACTCAGCGAGGTGTTAAAGATATCTGTCTGGACAGCTGTCAGCTGTCTCTCAGAACACAGCCAGGTATGTTGTCGGGGCCTGCACAACTGTATGTGTTAATCCTACTGTAGATAGGGTCTTCCTTACTTCGGCTGGAATCAGGCAAAGAAACTGTTTGTTGAAGGTGTAGGTAATTTTTTTGCAGGTTTGATTTTCTGCATTTTCAACTATGAATAGAACTGGCTGAGTGTATTCGGGACAGGCCTGTGGCAGGGGCTTGTAGTCGATAATGAGGTTCTGCTATCTCTGAAGTGATTCCTGATTTGTATTTTTTTGTGCATATACCTGTTATGCTGATGTAAACAATTTATACAATTCTTTCTTCACTGCAATGATCACATGCCCAACATTAGAAAGAGGCTCTTACACTATATTGATTCACGCATACAAAGTGACCCAGATTTCATGCCACAAAATGACTTTGGATGCAGAGATCAGAGTCAAGGTTAAAAAATCCCCCCGAGAATTCTCAAAGTGAATCTGAAAATGAGTTTAGATTCAGAGAGAATAATGATAACATGGATTAGTTGTGCTGTCAAAACGAAGACATGTGGAGTGTTAGTGAAGAACAGATTAAGCTAGCGGTCCTGTCATTGAAGCCTGCTAAAACTACATAAACCAAAGAAGACCAGTTTAAAATGTATTTATTTATTTACTCAGAATAAAATTGTCACAATAAAGAAAAAAAATCATTAGAGAATGAATAAAAAGCTTTCAAAACAATGACTTGTGCACATTTATACTTAATACAAAGTACAGCAACTTGTTCATTATTTTCAATAACAAGTCTGAATACAATGAACAGTCTCTGAATAAAATAATTGCAAAGTTTGACTGATTGCAAGTTCACAAATGAACAACAGAATGAGCCACGGCTGCAAATATGAGATATGAAACTAATATGAAGAACAATGGTAGGCTCAAGGTTATCTTATTCATAATTAAATTTAATCTGTTTTTCTTTTATTATTGTGTTCCTTCCATCAACACACAAGCAGCCAACTAATAAGAACGTTCATTTCTCCATTTACTTTGCTTGAGGCATGGCTTTGGTGTCACTTTATGCTCAGGCCCTTTCTATATTATGTATATTCACTCTCCATTTCTGTTATATAATGACTTTTTTTATCAACTCGGTTTTGCATTGAACAAATAAACCACACGGCATGCATGGCATTTCACTTTAGCGCATCTAGCATGAAATCCATTATTAAACATGCTTTTCACTATCAACATTGGTCATTCTCAAGAAGATGCTTTCTAGTCATTCATCAATTTCATTTCTCCATTTGGGAATTATATTAGCCTGGGAGGTCTGTATTGCATATGCACATTTCATCTAAGCCAGCAATAAAGCTGACAGGAGAGTTTGTAACCTGAGGTGTGTGGGTGATGACTCCGTATTGATGTTTGCGTAAAATAGATACTATAAATGATGCATTGAATGCTAATAAAATTGGCTCTGCAGTGATGGTTAGCTGTGTATCCCACAGCAGCGTATGTCTAATCCTTTGGTCAATATTCACAGAAACATTCATTTTTTTCATCTTGCAGGATATCTCTTTTACTTATCACTATGGGCCTATTGATTCAAAATAAGGCAGATGTACATAAGGTGTTTGATAATGGTCTAAAACACTAAAATAGCTGCAGGACAAAAGCAGCTTTTTATCTTGTCAGCAATCATCTCCGAAAGAAAAAGGAAAAGGATGAAAGTTGCCAGTTGTTTATCAGATGGCCTGAACATATACTCCCTCAAACAAATGGGTTGTGACACTTTGTGCCTATTGAGATTCTGTCTGGATCTGGCACCGTGTCCTGCCTTTTACATTAACAATGTGCATCATTCTGTTCGATAGCCTTTTGTCTGCTTATGAAAAATGAAAAGAACAGGTGACTTTCCAAGAGCACTAATATACTGTCCAACAGCTCTGGGACCTTTAACTGTTTGTACAAGACAGACTTTTGCTCTGCATTATGCACTGTAAAAAATATCTGTTAATTGACAGTTTCTGTATTTTGTGGCTTACAAGTGTTTTGCATTTATTTGAGCTCTGCTCTGTCAAATTTTGATGTAGAAAATTCAACTCTACAGTTTAACAAAGTGACTTTTATTGACATTTTAGTAGTTTGAAATAATATAATGTGTAAGAAATAATATATAGAGAAATAAGTCTGTAAAATAACAGAAAATGTACTGACGGTTTATTACAAGGTTTTTGTATTGTAATAAACAACGCAACCCAGACAATATATCATTTTAAACTATTTTAAAAATGTTATTAAGAGTCACTTTTTCCAACTTGTCAAGGTCAAAAGTTGTTGGAAGAAAGATCAAGATTCCATAATGCAACTCAAAAGCATAAATAAATGGGGGAACAAAGAATAAAAACATGAATCACAAAACGTGGAAAACGACTAATTTATGGATATTTTTTTACAGTGTGATATTTTATTTGTGACTTTATGCAGGTTATATGATTGCACAAATGCATATTTGAGTGAGTCATACATTATTTGTTCCAAATTATTTGGGAACACATGAGGGGGGTGTTCATAAGAATGTCATGACACCTTTATAGTCATGGCATGACAATTCATGAATATGAATGAGATTTTATGCATGCGTCACAGTTTATGGATCTGTGTGCTCATTCTGTATGTTATAAACAGCCTATTTCTAGCTGGGTTTTCAGTGGCTGGTTATCAGTCCATTGTTATTCACACTCCTGTTTGTTTCTCATCAGGATTCTCTGAGTCTCTAGATCTTGTTTTTCGAAGACATTACCAAGACAACAAAACCTCTCAGTGTCTTTGTCATGACTTGACCTTACCAATGCCAAATTACATTTTACATAGATCTGTCATAAACATGATTGTCATAGGCTATGTAATTGACATTACCTCAACTACAGTGGTACAAATAAATTTGTTATTAAAATGTAATTAAATATTGGTTACAACATTGTAAAATGATTTGACAGAATATTGAAACTTTTACTGTGAATTTTAATGACAAATGTAGTTTCACTGAAAGAAGTGATCAGAAAAATATTCATGAACAAATTATAGTGTCCTTGTGACAATCATGTTTATGACAGATTTATGACAAGCTATGTTGTCTTGGTAATATCAAGTTGTCATGACAAAGACAAAAACAGGTTATAATATATTTGTTTATGTCCAGTTGTCATAACAAAGACATTTCAAACAATGTCATCATTGCATTAAAACAGACATAACTGAGACACTTAATGACAATTGTCATACGCATGGATTATGTCTTGTCATGTCATGGTTATATAGGTGTTATGACAGTTTAATGAAAACCACCTTCAAAGTAAATCAGCAATTGCAAGAATTTGTTATTTCATGCACATGTTACCCCACAATCAATCCTACAGTTATTGGCGAATAACTTGGCCACTAATGTTATATTCGCTCTAAAGTGTGATTAGGCTAGAGAGTGTGAAAAAGTGTGACACTGGAAGAGACACACTTGATGGAAAATCCATTGCTCAGACCAGGTAATGAGGCACCGGGGGTGATGAAGGCAGAGGTGCACAGTGTAGATACAGCCAAACGCTGCAGTTCTGCCCCGAGCGCAGGCTTATGTCCCCTTTGATCTTTCTTCTTGATCACAGCACTTTGTAAAACCTGCAAATGCCAAAATGACCAAACATTCCTTGTGTGAAACGAGTACTCTCACATTATACAATACACGTGCAATGATTCAAAGATCCTTTGATCTCTGTAAATAATCAGTGATACACGATTTACATTGTTTACATTGGGGATATCAATTCTGACATTATTATTTTTATTATTAAAGAGCGAGAGAGAGAGAGAGAGAGAGAGAGAGAGAGAGAGAGAGAGAGAGAGAGA
>CAIGQV010018299.1:10844157-10884206 GCA_903798115.1 Danio jaintianensis | reverse complement strand
AGAGAGAGAGAGAGAGAGAGAGAGAGAGAGAGAGAGAGAGAGAGAGAAGCTGAAACATTAGTTTCTCAAGAAACCTGCTTTCTTTGTGCTTGTGACTTTGTATAATGAGAGGCTTGCTTGACTTCAAAAGCACATAGCAGAACTAAAATGGCTAATTTAAGCAGGGTGGCATTTTAATTTCATCATTCAAATTAATTCATGTCCAGAGGTTAAGATTTAATTTTAGAAGAATTTCGGAGTACTGAGCAAAGTCTAATGCATGGCTTACGAAGACTGTGTGTGCCTGTCCTGAAGATTTACAGTGGATAGATTGCAGTGGATAGATCTTATAATGTTAAATGTAATCTTGGACCACAAAAAACAGCCTTATATTGCACGGGTATATGTGTGAGAGCCAAAAATACATTGTATTGGTCAAAACGACAGATTTTTTCTTTTATGTTTGTTTTATGTTCCATGAAAACATTATGTAAATTTTCTACCATATACTGTATATAGGGCATCAATGTGTGGATGTCAAATGGATGTCAATTTTTTTTTTGAGAATTGATCAGTCAGTGTATTCATCTGGAGCTGAAATTCATATACAATTACAATGTTTTTTACCTTAGATATATGTAAAGCTATTATAAGAGACCATTTAAAATAGTATAATTAGAGTACTTTAAAAGTATGCCTCACAAACTATCAAAAACAAGCAGTCTAGTGAACACATGTCCAGTATTCCATCAAATCGATTATAATGAGAAGGCATTTGTCTGGTGTTGACTCTTGCTGTCCATCTCTGTCATCACCCACTGAGCTCTCGAGTGAATTCACTGCAGCACGAGCCTGTCAGCAATCAAACCACCTCAAATCCTGACAACATGATTCCTCACACCCCCTGTGTCTCTTTAACATGGCCACAATCCTTCACTCTGCCACCCAGCCCAATCACCTAAATCTGGACTTAATTAGATCCTAATAGAGCCATTTCTCACATTACGGGAGAGCTTTCCCCAGGTACAGCCTGATTAAGCAGACAAAAATCTCATTGTTTTCAGTGGAAAGCCAACTGCTTTAACAATGGGTCTTTATTCACTTTTAAATAATGTCTTCAAGACCCTTAATTGGGATAACATATTGAATAAAATGAATAAAAAATGTTTAACTTGCAAACAATGGAGCAAATATTACAACATATACAGTTTATAATATAATATAATATAATATAATATAACATAATATAATATAATATAATATAATATAATTTAATATAATATAATATAATATAACATAATTTAATATAATGATAAAGTGGGGCAGCACAGTGGCTCTGTCGCCTCACTGGTCGCTGGTTCGAGTCCCGGCTGGGCCAGTTGGCATTTCTGTGTAGAGTTTGCATGTTCTCCCTGTGTTGGCGTGGGTTTCCTCCGGGTGCTCCGGTTTCCCCCACAGTCCAAAGACATGCGCTATAAGTGAATTGGATAAACTAAATTGGCCGTAGTGTATGAGTTTGTGTGTGAACATAAGAGTGTATGGGTGTTTCCCAGTCCCAGTGGGTTGCAGCTGGAAGGGTATCCGCTGCGTAAAACACATGCAGAATAGTTGGCGGTTCATTCTGCTGTGGTGACCCCTGATAAATAAGGGACTAAGCCGAAGGAAAATGAATGAATGAATAATGATAAAGCACATCCAGACAGTTGTTATCGCAGAATAATTTCGAAAAGCTTTATTCAGTGTAAACCACCACCTGGATGTACTTTGTAGCACTTATAGCTACTGGCCACAAAACATAAAAATTAGACATAAAACATTGTTATGGGCCATAATATTTAAATAATTCTTCAACTAAAAGCAAAACTAACAGAAATGAAAAATGGCTGAATGGAGCATACACTAACCTATATATTATTCAGTCACAAGTTGGCGCCAAACAGTTAAAAACAGCGGTGTGACAGACAAGCATAATACAAATGTGAATATATTCACATGAGCCTATGTTATTAGTTTGAGCCATTGTTATCTGGGAATAACATACCTTAGAATGTTGTGACTGACCAATCAGAATCAAGTATTCCAGAGAGCTGTGTAATAAAATTTAATATAATAGTATTTCTTGAACTTTAGTGCACACAAATACAGAATGTTCAAGTTAAATTAAAAGCAATCCTTTAAGCAAAGGATGTAAAGTTTCTTTCACATATGCTCTAGTACAGGACACGTCTTATTTACAGCAGATTTATGCTTTTCCTGACACACTCATTAGATTTCGTTGACGATTTTGACCCTGATTCTGACACAGACTGAGACTGATGACTCTATAAAACCTCGCATCTGTACTGTCGACTAAAAGATGAACAGTGAGAATTACCGAAAACTCTCAAACTGTCCTTGAAAATGTGATTTGTGAAAAGGCAGGATAGCATTGAGTATCGTCGTTCTCATTGTTAGAAAATGAGAAGATTACTTAAATTGCAGTTGTAAAAGTCATGTCACATGCAATCAGGGAGCTGATGCGTCAAAATAAATCATCCTAGATTCCTCATTAATTTTTCCGCACGGGGACAATAAAATGTCTTCATTCTATCTTACTGTGATGAGAATGAATGAAGACATGTGTGAAATCAATGGCACTTTAATAGCATGTAGCATGAAGCAATCAGGCAGTCTGAAAACACTAATGACACAACATCTGCAGTACAGCTTGATAGAAGCCTGTACATATCTAAACAATCTTGCTTGACAGCGTAAAAAAATCACTTGGTAAAATATTTTACTAATATACACTCAACAACAATTTTTTATGTGACGTACGCTCTAAAAATACACATTTTTGTACATACCTGTATCAGAATCAGAATCAGAATCAGAAAGAGCTTTATTGCCAGGTATGTTCACACATACGAGGAATTTGTTTTCGTGACAGAGCTTCTACAGTGCAACAGAATTACAGAGACAGGACAAAAAACAGATAATAAATATATTTTAAAAATAAAAGTAATAGTGAATGCAAATATACAAATTGACAAGTGTATGTACAGGAATATTACTATATACAATGTTATATGGCAGCTGTTATGTGCAAATTAGCATGTAAAATATGTTTTTAAATAAGTGTTTATGTGTATAAAAAGTGTATAGCAAGTAGTGATGTTTGTTCCATAATTACTATCATTCAAGTGCTCATGAGATGGATTGCCTGAGGGTAGAAACTGTTTCTGTGTCGGGCTGTTCTGGTGCACAGTGCTCTGTAGCGTCGACCAGAAGGTAAAAGTTCAAAAAGGCAGTGTGCTGGGTGTGAGGGGTCCAGAGTGATTTTGGCAGCCCTTCTGCTTGCTCTGGACAAGTACAGTTCTTGGAGAGTAGGGAGGGTTGTACCAGTGATTCGCTCAGCAGTCCGAACTATTCTACGTAGTCTTCGGAGGTCGGTATAAAGAATAAGCCGGGATTCTAACCAGCAACCTTCACTGTGAGGTACCGTGCTAACCACTTAGCCACCAAGCCACCCCCATAAGGCAAATGGTTGCATACATCAAATTTTAAGTTATTTGCACATTAAAAATTACTTTTATCTGGGTTGCAAAATAATGTTGAGATGAGGCTGTATAAAATGTATGCATTTTACCATCAGCCATTTATTACTAGTCATCAACCAGTAAAAGTAATTATCAGCAAGAATTTTTATATCATATTGCACATTTTTTGGATATCAAGTCGCCATGTTTGTCTGTTTGCATAAGGCTTTCTATCAGGGCTGGATGCCAATGCGAGCGGTCTAACACGGTCTACCCTATTAATCTCACACTTCATTGTCTGGCAATAAAAAGGTGTGTCTGAACATAAAAGATCCCTTCTATCCATCAGCCTAGTGCCACTCAATAAATGGCCACAGATTTAAACAATGTACGACCCAGTGATAAAGCCTTGTTTGTAGTCTGTCTTTCCAATTGGCACGTCCAGATAACCATCTAAAGCTTTTTAAGCCTGCATGTGCGCTCGGTGAGGTTTCCACAGCACACAATACGATGGTAACAAATTTCACATTAATCCCATAGTGACACATATGTCTGATGTTAAGAGAGGTTTCAGGTGGTAAAGAAAAAAAAAGCAATCTGTTGATCCTGTATACCAGAGGATTTTTTACAAAGAAAATCAATAGAGACTAAATGAGATCTATTGCATACAGATTGGTAATATGACTTTTGTGAGGATTGATTGCATTGATGTTCTAATAAAGCAATGCAATGACCAACTGAAACCAGCTGTGTCAATGGCTACATCTACATTCATCTGGCTACATTTGAAACATATTTTTTCTCTCGATTTGACCTCCTGTCTACACCGGGATTATTATTGTATCTGCTGTTTGTACAATCTTCATATTACCAATGAAGTACCAATCTACAACAGATGTTTACTCATAGGCTGCGTGTCCAACGAAGTGCTTTTGCGCTGCAGAAACTCAAGCACTGTTCTAAAAATGCTCAGCTGTGAGCGTTTTTGCATCACAGCAAGGTTTTTTTTTTTCAGAGTATCCCTGCTGTATCATTACAAGTTGAAAGTCTTTAGCAGATTTTTTGTTGATAGTTGCTGGTATTGTCCCACCCCTGCTCCACTGTGACTTGACGGCTATAGTAGCTCAAAAGTGACACTGATAGGCGCTGTGTTTTTCAATTTTTCAACATCTGAAAAATGCTTAGCTAACCGTAAAACACCCACTCAGCACCTCGCTACACTGCAGGCACTCAAAAAACTCAGCGCTACCATTGACAACAACAGAAAACAAAAGCTCAGCTCAAGAAAAAAAAAAGCTTCGATGGACAAGCAACCATACTGAATTTATTACTATGGGAGAAAGTGCAATGCTCAATGGCAGAAGAAGTCACTCCCCATATTTAAAGTGTCACAAATAGATAGGACTTGATCTTGAATGTTTGAAATAACTGAGAATTGACAGAAGATTGCTGTCCTGTGACAAAACATTAGGGCAACTGCATTTTAGACCATACATGCTATGCAAATGAGGGAGACCTGAACGCACCATTGTTGAATGCTGAGATGCTATAGAAGAATACACGTGAAGAGTATAGTGGGAGCCTAGGTAAATATATTTAGGTTTTATTGATGTGATAAAAATTATTTAATCTTTTTATTACATTTCAATGTGGGCGAATAACTTAAAATACTGGTGTAGGCAGATGTTAAATTAAGTCTTTTCCTTTAAACAAGCAAAATAATATGTCAATGTCAAAATTACTATTCTTTTGTTTTAAAAATAAATTCATTTTACTTACAATTAGCAGATTGTTTTGTTTGTTTAAAGAAAAAAGAAACTTAATTTAGACTTACTATTTCTGAAAAAAACTTTTTTTACTTATCTAGAAAATGCTTTTTGATCAAAATATTTCTAGATATTTGGACTAGAAACAAGACAATAACTTCAAGTTAGAAAAGCAGTTTTTTCAATGTAGATGCAGCCAATCAAATTATGCTCATCCATTACATCTCAAACATACAATGAAAAAACAACAACAAAATTATACATTAATCCATGCTTTATGCAAGACATATACAAATATAAAATATGTAGTTTTCATGTTTTGGATGGCATTGTGGTGCCTTTCCCAGCGTCCAGTACAAACGAAGCAGCGGCAATCAGCCTAATGTACTCGAGTGTGTCCAATGCACACAAAAGCCTTCTCACTGTAGCATTAGCTCAGCAATCTCCCAAAGTGAAGCAGCCCTCATTAACATGAACGACCAGTATCCATCATCATCAGGAGACTTTGTTCTTTCTAGACATTTCCACAATAACAAAAACAGGTGAGGGTGAGCTATCCTTTAGTTTAACTGTATGATTGATCTGTCTGCTGTCCTAAAAGCAGGTTTATTTAGCTGGCGTCCAGTTTTATTCAGAATACAAAATATCTAAAAGCTAGTTTTACTCCATTTGGATCTTGGGGGCATTTATAGGACATAATTTTAAACTAAAAACATTTTTTTGCTTGTTTGTTTATTTATATGACAACATCAGTTTTTTTTATTAATTGAACAGTGCAAGGTTAAAAAAATAGTATTAATGTATGTGAAACTCAGATGCAGTCAGTTCCAAAAGCCAACACAAAATATGTCCTAATTACAAAAAAAAAAAACAAGTTGACAAAAAGATCAAATCTAATGTTTGCTGCACTGTAAAAATAAAAAATACTGACCTTACATTTTGAAGTTAAATCAAATTAACATTTTGAGTCATTTTAACATAAATGACATTAAACTGACTTAAAACAGCTGAATAAGTTAGAAATATGATTAACTTAGTTTAATAAGTTATAATTAACATAAAAACATATGTTGTCATGACTTTTTGCTAATATATTTTTACAGTGTGATAATATAATCCATTTAAAAAGCAGTTTAAATTTAATTATCAAAAATTTATATAAGCAGTTTTTAAAAAAAGGCTCGTCATTTTTTTTACTTTGCATAATATTGTTTTCCAATGAAGCTCCTTTTTAAACATTCTACTATATAAAGCATCATATAAATAAATGCGACTTGACAAAGCGAAGCCACCTTGATGCTGACCATTATAATTGTGTTTATGCAAAGTGGCCAATTAAGAAAATCAAATTAAATAAGAAACATCAAGTGCCGCTCTCTGGCTCAGAGAAAAGTTAAAGGAGGTTATAATGTCCCCGTTTGATCCTTCTATTTGGATGTGAATGTAATATGGCTACAGTTGTTAGGCTGTTAGCAGATCCCACACCATCAAGCGCAGTAATATGAGCAGCTTCTGTAGCCAGCATTGTTCTCATCTGAACCCATGACTCTTTCATTTAAGAGCAGGAGCAGACTGATAAAGGCTGAGCAGACCACACAGGCCAAGGTGAACAAGGAGACTGTCTGGACATTTACTCTACTCACACTGGGCAGACAAAATGCTAAACCATGAGGATATGCACACCAATACACTGATAACTCACAAAAAACAGCATACATAACATACAAACCAGACTCATGTTAATAAATCATGTTATCCTCCTGTTGTGACATAATATGAGCCTTTAACATGCACAGTGCTCATCATATATGAGTATTCAATTCAATTCAATTCAATTCAATTCATCTTTATTTCTATAGCGCTTTTACAATGTAGATTGTGTCAAAGCAGCTTCACATAGAAGATTATAGTGAATTGGAATGGTGTCCGTTCAGTTTTTAGAGTTTAAGTTCAGTTCAGTTCAGTGTGGTTTAATTTTCACTGCTGAGAGTCCAAACACTGAGTAGACACCCCTCACAAAACTCTCATTTAAATTATTCTTTTCTATAGGAAGCTTTACAATATTATATTTGTGCATATACATTAGATTAGTCAGTACTGAAGCAAAATCTGGAGCTAATCTAACAAAATAACTTATAACGGTCCAAAATTAGTACACCCAAATTTATATGTTAGGGAAAATATAAAAAAAAGAAGAAAAAAAAAGAGCAAAATTCAAGAGAAACTAAAAATGTATAGGATTTTGTTGAAATGTTGTAGTTTGTAATTTATTTTCCAATATTTAGCATGAAATTAAATGTATTATCTTTCTATTTCTAAAGAAGTTCGGTGACTAAAATTATATTTGAATAAATATATCAGTTTAATAAATCTGTTTTGTTCAAATGCACCAAAATATATTACCTATATTCACTAAGAAATAAATAATATTCATTTTAAAAATGGGGTGTACTGTATTGCTATGTCAGCTCATACTGTATGATCCTTTCAAGATGCAGCATTTTAATTGTAGCTCTTCTGCTTCTGCTACACAACATGAGAAACATTTTTATAATTCTTTGAGTTTGTGGTATATTTCAATGCAATCACACAGCCATTCGTGATTTTTTTATTTAGTGGATAATTTGTATTCATTTACAAATTTTCATTACGATCATTACGACAGATTCATTACGATCTCATTCATACAGTTTAGTATGTTTAGCTAATCCCCCAATGAGGGGTAAGGTTAGGGGTGGGGTCTGGAGGCACGCCTCATTTAAAGGTGCTGTATGTAAGTTTTTGACCCTTCTAAAGCATAAAAATACCATAATATGTTTCAGGATATTTAAGTAACATGCCAAGTGAACATTCTTATTTATCTGAAAAACAATGCTGAAGTCAGATATTCTGCTTTGGAAATGTCCTTTCCGTGCTGGAACACTGTCTTTGTTTTGGTTCTTTTAACCCACCCAATGCCAGCTTACCCAATTATATTTCAGAAGCCCGGGTTGCCTTGGTGGAAAACAGCGTGTTTCATTCATTCATTCAGAAAGGTTCTTAAAGCATGTGCCCGTGACCAAAATGCGACCTCCGGTGGACACTAGCAGACTCCGAAATGAGAAGCAGATTCAGAGTTCCACATGAGGTTATTTATTAGCAAATAATATAAATATTACGAGCGTAAACATTAGGTGAGCAGGTTACATTATAACCGCATGTCCTAACAACACGCTACGTGACGAGATTTGCAGTGATAAGCAAGTTGGCTGTTTGTACCAGATGAAACACGACAGAAATTTAAATACAGCCATTCAGAAGCACAGAATATGCACTCACTCACGAAATGGTAAGGTTTATCTAATTACTACATATTAAACCTCTTTAACATTATTAAATGTACATGCTGAATCACTGATACAGTATGTGTTCATTTGCATTATTTCACAGTTCTAAAGTTTGATTTCAAACGGGTTATTTTATTTTTAAGATCTGAGGTGAACTATCTGCTGCTGCTTTCCCATAGTATGGCAATAAATGTCATGTAAAATTGCATTCAAACTTACATTGTTAGCATTTAACGCTGAATAAAGCACATGTGGTGTACCTGAGGTGATCTTTGTCAGTTTTTCCTGTTGTTCACCTGTGAGAAATAGATGCTTCTAATTTTCTAATTTAATAGACGTTTCTAATATATCAATTCGAGGAGTTGGTTAGGACAAAAACTATGGAAAATATTCCTTCTATCGCGTGCCGTTGCTTTTATTTAGAACACGGTTTAAATCAGCCTTTAGGCTCGAGACTCGCTCCTGTTGGTCATCTGGCAACCTGCGCTTGAGTTTTGACACCACTGGGTGTCAAACTTACATACTGCACCTTTAAAAAATCTAATAGAAGGAAATTGTAAGAATTCATACAAATTAGCTACTTTTCTGACAATACACAAAATAGTTCACAGCCTCAATTTCAAGTTTTGGTTAATATAAAGCACCAATAATGATTCAATATGTTGTTGAATATATTCAATACGTTTTATTGGAGTACACAGAGCAGCTTTATAAGGGAACTAAATGTTATAATAAAACGTATGAATGTAAAATGTGTTTAGTATGATAAAACAGAGCTGCTTCTTCCTCATGTGATCACGACTATAAGAACCAAAAGTGGTGGAATGTGGCATAACAAAAGCTCTGCTGCTTTCATGTCGCATTGCGCTCGTTTCTCATCAGCAATTGCTTTAGCGTCAGTTTCACTTTTTATGGCTTTCAGTCTACTCTGCTTCATACTACCATGATAATAAGTCTTGAATACTTTAGTTCATCCATGAACTAATGCAGCCTGCAGCTCTATGATGTACTGGATCAGGTCCAATACGCTGTGGACGTGCGCACAAGCGTTTTTTGCTAGAAATGATAAATTATAATTTTTTATATTAATGATTAAATTACCCATTATATTGTGTGTTATTAATGTTTACAACTACCCCAACCCTAAACCCAGTCGTCACAGTTTCATGGGTGTTACAGGCCCCCAGCCAGCCTGGGGAAAAGGATGGTTCTTTTTTCTCAAAAAGTGGACCTATATATACTGCATTTTAGTCACATTTTAAGCACTATTTTTAGCTGGTTTAGCTTGTCAGATGGTCATCATAACCCCACTTTTTGAGGTACCAAAAACATTTGCTGAATATATAGAATAAAGAAATATGAAAAAATACTTATTTTTAAATACAAATTTATTACATCATATATCATTAGAAAAAAAAGGAGTTAAAGTTAAAGTTGCGCATTGCAGTCAAAATAAGCAGGCATAGCAGTCAAAATAAGACAAATGAGCTCATGTATGGGACAATACTGGACCTTTTATCAGTGGGGGGTAGGTCTTTCGAACCACCCGAACCCCCCCTGGCTACGGGCCTGTGTTACCATAGTGGGTGTTACAATGTCCACTACGTATTGGACTACCGACTGCAGCGAGGACATCTTGCTTAAATCTGCTTTAACCACATATTACATATGCACACTTCAATAAACTGACAGAATGCAGGGTAATGTGTTTACATGCTGGCATTAAAGGATTTTAAATATAGTTTTGGCCGTTTCGTATTTAATTTTACGAAAGCTTTGAATGCTATACATGCAAATAGATGACAGTGGATACAAATTCTTGCTCAAAGTTTTGCTGCTGTTTTGTTTGCTATCAAACTGTTGATCACTGCCGTGTGACAGTACTAGTGTGACTAAGGTGTGTATACAGTACATTTATAATGCAAACAGAAAAACTTACTAAAATTAGATTCATATTTACTTAAAGAATGACTTTAGCTATATTCCAGGATGGCAATTAAAATTCCTGCTTACATGGCAGATTTATAAACAGAGTATAGTCTTAATTGTGTTAATATTAGAATATTGCTGTCCATGTACATGTATTGACTGTGATTAGAGGACAAGGAGCATTGTAGCACCACACAACTGTGAAACAGAGGAGCTGAACAGGACTAGTAAAAGCTCTGTAAGTCAGATTTTATTATAGCAGACAAAAGACAGAGCAATGTTTTGTCAGCGTCTGATTCTGGGAATCCTCGTGGCCTGCTGACTTGGAAAACATTTTTATGATGGTGTTGATCCGCTGAGAGGAAAGCATGAAGAGATTTTGTTCATGCTGAGCAGCTGCTTTTCTGTCCTATAAAATCAATATTCTGTACTGTTTCTGTGGCATTTTAATGCTCAGGCAATATAAAAAAAAATCCACCAGATGGATCTTTTGGTGCTAAACTGCTCTTTTTGTGATCACAAAATGGTTTTATTGTTTTAGTGAGTGAATGATAATACACATTTTGTATTTTTAAGTGAAGTGATTTCAATATATTATATTTATATATAATTTTATTTGTTGCTTTTAAGTAGCATATGATCAGCTTTACTTACTGTAAATATTGTTGCTTCCAATTAATTTTAAATTTGTTAATTTAGTTCCAATTTAATTAATTTAACTTATATTTATTTTATATTTTATTCTTTTGGATATGTTATTTTTAGTCAATATACATTTAAAAAAAAGAACATGTTATAATATTTGTACAAATAAATAATAAACAAGGTTGTTTAAACTTAAATATTGGGATAAAAACCTTAAGGCTTTATATCACAAATTTTTTTCAGAATCAGAATCGGTTTTATTGCCAAGTGTGCTTACACACACAAGGAATTTGTTTTGGCTACAGAAGCTTCCAGTGTACATAAAGTGACAAGTGACAACACAAAATAAATATGAGAAAAAATAAATAAATAATAAAAATAAATAAATAAAATAAAATAAAATACGACAAACATTAAACAGAGATGCAGTTAGACAATAGAGCTCTGGATGATGAATTGTTGTACAGATTTGTTATAAATATACAAGTTATACAAGTTATAAGGTGCTGTGTACAAATGCGTATGGAGAAAGTATTGCATTGTATACTGTTATAAGGTGCTGTGTACAAATGCGTATGGAGAAAGTATTTATAAAATAATAAAACAGAATAAAATGAAATACTGTTTTTATTAACACATTTTAAATACCTAGTAAATGGCATATAAACTGAACTTAAATTTGTCTCAATTGTTAATTTTCTCAATTAAAAAAATCTACAGTATTTGTTGGGCCAGTATTCTTTTTCCTTTAGGTTAAGTTATGCGATTTACACACTGGCATTAAAAAAAGTGATTAATACATGAAAATTCTGACTTAACTATTAAATTTTCATTAATTGTTGCATAAAAGACACACATACACACACGTCAAGATCTCCAAAATGCTTGAAGTGACATAAGGTTGCTCAGTCTCATTAATGGTATTCTGTACCTCTGTGCTCAGGTTCAATGTGCAAAAGATATATTAGGTGTTCAGCTAAGCCAATCCGTTGACCAATCCTGGATATTGAATATGCCATAAAATGTTTCCAATCTCAGCAAAAGGTTTTACAGCTTAGCCAAAGGCAACTAGTTGTCCTTGAGGAGAAGACTGACAGATGTAAAGCTCTTCAGTGGTTTATAAGAGCAATAAGGTAGACATCATGTTACAAATGCTGCACAACGTCTTCCTCCTTCTGCTGTGATTTAGGAAGGATGTAAATCACCGGCTAATAAGTTTTATTTCTTTTCCTTGGCAGAAATGCTCCACTTCTTTTTCTGGCATATGCAGCTGTTTGATCATGTGCTATAATGGTAGTTGTTGCCATATACTAAGTCAAAGATTTAGTTTGGAGGACACTTTACTACGTCACTTGGGGATTTGAACTGATTTTCTTGTCTTTTAAACATGTTTGATCCTGAACAGCAAGGGGCCGAGGGCAAATGCAATTAATTTGCGTTTACAAAATGAGATGGGATTTGCACAATCAAGCCCTCTTTCAATTTTGCCCACAACACGCTTGCTCTCAATAGTGCTGAATGTCGACTTGAAGTGGTACCGTGGGCCTCTTCAGGCCAAGAGTAGAGTCCCGTAAAAACAGACTGAAAATAAAATAAATAAATAAAATAATTCTTAACGGATGGAGAGGAGCGGCCATGAAATCATGAACAGAAGCCAATCAGCCCATTCAATCTCTTGTGCTTTATGAGCCGTGCGAGTTTTTAGCACTCTATGCAATGAAGTGGGACACAATTAGCATGCCAGCAATTAGATATGAAGTTCTTACACTGCATTTAAGCAGCCAGCTCTTTGCTTTAAGGGGGTTTGGTGAGGTGGTTTGCAGAAAATTGCTTTCGGCAGTGAATCGCATCAACGTACATGCTTGGTTTGGTCATATTTTCTGCTGCTTGTTAGCTGTCTCTGAGAACCTGCGTGTTTGATTTAGGACTTTTACATGTTAATTAAATTATTTGGATGGATTGCTGTGTACTGTAGGTATATTTTGACTGATCTGGTAATTAAAAAAAAGCTCATTTGTCTGTTAAATGCTTTCGCCCCATCCCATACCCCAATCCAAACAGTTATATATGTGATTAATGTTGGCTTATTAATTAAAACTCTGATTACCAGTCAATAAAAAAACAGTTAATTACCAGTCAGTTCACTCACTCTAACTCACTTACCTTTGGACTATTCCCTTTTTACTAGAGGTCACCACATCGATGCACGTTTTACATGTTTGGCACAAATGACCTGCCTGCCACAACCCAGCCCTCAGAGTGCAGTAACTCATGCAACCCCCAGTGATATAGGAAACACCCAAACCTCTCCCATTCACACACTATGGCCAGATTACTTTATCCACTTCACCTATACCGCATGTCTTTGGACTGTGGGTGAAACCAGAGCACCAAGAGGAAACCCATGCAAGCATAGGGAGAACATGCAAACTCCACACAGGATAGCATCCTGACTTAGCTGGGACTCGAACCACAGAGCATGTTGCTGTGAAGCGACCTTACTAACCAATAACTTTGTGAGTGGGACAAATCATGGGACAAATCTGTACCCTGTCGAGGGGGTCCTCAGTCAGGTAACAGAACAGCTGGCAGTGGGAAAATTGCTGGGAAGCAAACAAGTCTACCGGGGCCCTCCTTGAATCGACTCCAAATCAGCTGGACCACCTGGGGGTGAGTTTCCATTCTCCTGGGAATGTTATTCCATTGTTATGGTATTCATCTTTACCAATGTGATGTTTTATAAACATGTTTGGGAGGAGCACACACAGATAACTGACAAGGCTAATTCATCATCAGCAGTCACACTATTACCCAGTCAGCACAATAAATAATAGATTGTGTATAATTGTCTATTGTCACCACCCTGACCCGCACCTTCAAACCAGACTCCTATCTCAGCTCAGAGCGGAGCGGTCTTTGGCCAGGCCCACACTGACCCATCTCTAATGACAAAGGGAATAACCTGGGCTCAGGAGTCTTTCCAAGCTAAGAGACCTCTTTCTTTACAGCACACCAAATATGCATTATCTTTACTCAGTCAGTTATCTGTAAGTGTGGACTTGTGAAATTTACTTGCCCTGCTAATGCAGTCTGTGTCTGGTCCACAAAGCTGAGGCTTCATGCTCATTGTAGATGGTGCCCCAACCTTCTCTATTGTTACACTTGTTTGAAGGGCACTTCTGTCCAAGCTTGCTTTTATCCCAGTTGACCCAAAAGTCCAACCAGCTGAGGTGCTGGATCACTATGTTGGTGTTGTTGATCAACAGTTCCCAAAACTGGGCTAAAATAGTCAGTTGGTGAGATTTTGTGACACTTACAGAGTCAGGAGGAGCCAGAAGGGTAGGATGTTGTACTGATTTGGTCAACCCTCAAAGAAAACTGCAACATTCTCTGAAAGTATCTTTTGATTGCTGCAAACCAATCCTCATGAATGTGTTTCTGCATCCTTTAGAGCAGGAGTGCTCAACCCTGTTCCTGGAGATCTACCTTCTTGCAGAGTTCAACCCTTATTAAACACAACTAAACCAAAGTAGGATCTAAAGGAGCACTTGGTTATTTAAGTCAGGTATGTTTGATCAAGGTTGCAACTGAACTCTGCAGGAAGGTAGATCTCCAGGATCGGGGTTGAACACCCCTGCTTTAGAAGTGAGTGGTTCAAAAGGTAGAGATACAGAGTTGTCCCCAACCTCTTTTTGGCCATGATGAAGACCTGTAAAATTCATGCTTCATCTTGGCTACAGGGACTGGAAGGACAGCAATCTCCTTGTGGAAGATAGGAACATCATCAGCTTTGTTTCCATACAAAGATGCACATTAGGCTTATGCACAGAACTGGATCACGTAAAATGTTGGCGATTAAAGCACAGTTTCCATGTAATGAGTCAAAGAGAACAAAATCGTCACTTCCTGATAAACTGGCACCAATTATCAAAACGAAAAATGGAATTTGCTGTGGTAGGAGAAGTCACTGTGGGCCTTTTTCTTATATAATAAATTACTTGTGCTATTGAAGATGAAATGCAAAGAATGCATGGTGGATTTTGGAGGCACAAGAGTGCTCTTTAGGAGTGCAGTCACTCAAAACTGTTCTTGGAGGTAATAATACTGAACCACTTTGATGACAGACTTTGGCTAAAAATAGGTGGATGAAAACATAGCTTGTGATTGCAACAGATATGAAATGAATGTCCCTGAACTTGGGAGACTGTCTGGCAAACTGAATCGGAAAGGGCAAAGTCCTCTACCTCTGGGTGGCCTGTTTCAGGGATACTTCACGGTCTTCTTCAAAGGCTCAGCTGTGTCCTGAGATAGCGGGGTGTCACCTTCCCAAGGGAAGCTCTCCATGGCTGCTAATATGGATGGCTGTTGAGGATGCAGTAGGTGCCTTTCCAAGCCTTGGTGAGCTCTTCATGTTCTCCCTGGAAAAATAGAGTGAGAGGGGAAGGGGGCATGGTCAACACCAGACTGATGACTGCTGCTTCAAAGTATAAGCATGGCCATCAGCTCAGTGTGAATTTCAGTTATGGTTTACTCTGTTTATTTATTTATTTAAGTGTGCAGCAAGGGCAGCTGTATAATGCACATGTGACTTTTATAATATGTCCTGTCTCAGTTTCATAAAGCAAATGTAAATCATATCTGACACAGGCCTTTATGAGATCCTGTCTGGCTCATGTTGACTGACCTCAGCATTAGAGGAGAGGATGCTGACTGAGACGCCCTTTGACTTTCACAGCCAGCGATGTGACACCCGTATGTGTGTGCATGGAACAATGCTGACCCGCTGGATTTCTGGACACACCAGGACAGCAGTGTGTGCTATTCTGAGCTTAGCTGTCTGACTATTTATAATTTGGTCTTTAAAAAAACATGTTGCACTAGACAGTTGTATAGTGTAAGACAAAACTTTATGACGGTTCTCTTTTGCCTCAGTAAACTGCTCCATTTGTGTTTAAATTTTATTTTTAAATGAAGTAACTCAAACTGCACCAGAGCTTGTTCGTTTGTTTGGTCCACTTTTTTCGTGTGCACCAGGGTTCAAATGTTGGCATTCACACTTACTCAATTTAACTCCACTAACAGAGAAATCATACCAGAATTTGTTTGAATTCAATCAAAGTAAACCTGCCAAGTTCAAACACCCTTTTATTCTAGAAAATAAGATACAAGCAGGTACAAATCTGGTATGGTTTAGAACCATATGAGTGTATGTGATGATTTCAATATGGAAAGCATGGCCATGGAAGTTTGATTCAGTGAGAACCGAAGATCCGAAATGGTTATAGATTTAATGAGATGATTTCTAGATAGAGAAGATATGATGAGTCACAGATCCTGCGAGCGGTCAGATACACCAGTGCAATTACAGCTCTCCATTGGCCACTCAATCCATTATTATTTCCCAGACAGAGAGCACTGTTTCCATCTGAAACATGATGCTTTCAAATTGAATTTGGAGACTGACTAAATTAAATCCTTTTATATACTTGTTTTTTTCCCTTTCAGCTAATTCCAAAATCCATCTGTTCCAAATGACTGCCAAAATGATCTCTTTTATCCCAGACAGATCAGGAATTGGTACAGTTATAGATTTAGAATTACAACAGCACTCTGATGTGTACATACTGTACTAGTTTAGGAATAATGGCAATTATTAATGCATCCAGCAACAGATCTATAAATCGGGAAACATCTGCTTTCAGTATTCTGCTTCTGCAGTTGCTCCCCTCTGAGGCAGATGGCAAGTAAATTCAATATAAAACTGATCTACGAGGAGTTTTGTAATTCAGTTTAGATAACAAAGGGCAGAAAGATTGGCTACTGAATAAAAGAAGGCAAGAAACCAACATTGAATATTAAATAAATAAATACAATATTATTTTAGTATACACTGTAAAAAATGCTGGGTTCCACACAATCAATTTGTGTTGGTACAACATAAAGGAAATAAGTTAACTTATTAGTTTTTGCAAATTTAAGTGGATTGAAAATAAAACAATTAAGTTGTCCCAAAAAAACAAGAATTGTGTTGTTTCAGCTCATTTTATATAAGTAGATTGAACAAACAGCAAATGTCATGTTTTGAGTGTAGGTCAGAATTAGCATTAATCATTACCTACATATATGCTGTGCTCAATCAAGATGGAATATTCTTTCATCCATATTTCATATTTTAATTATTATTATTATTTTTAAACATTAAAGCAAAAAACTTTACATGCATTCAAAGGGATAGTTTACCCAAAACTGAAAATGATGTAAATTTCCCAATTGAATGGTTCTAAACCTGTTTGAGTTTCTTTTTTTTTTTCCTGTTGAACACAAAATAAGATATTGTTTAACATGAAGAATGCTTGAAACCAACAGCTATTCACATCAATAGCATAGGAACAAAATATATGGAAGTCAATGGCTGCTGCTTTCCAACATTCTTTAAAATATCTTGCTCTGAATTTTCATTTTTGGGTGAACAATCCCTTTAAAATAATTCCTATAAATATAAATCCACAGCTGGTACAATGCTAGGTACGTTGGTAATACTTATTGTGAGATTTTGTCAAAGATACTTGGCTTATAACACTTTTAACGCATTTAACTGTTACTGACAATGTGATCGATTAAAACATTAACTTAGGAACATTTGGAAGTTAAAGTCTTTAGTTTAATTTTTACAATCTCATGGAACAAGTTCTAAATACTCATCAATATTAATTATTATGAACTAGTTATAATGATAAGTTCACATAAATTTAATCAATTAATTAGTAACAGCATTAGAGTTTGCAGTGAATCATTTTACCTGAAATAAACCAAAGACACTCCTCCATAACAATTAAAAATGGAAGACTTGTGGGAGGAAAATACTGTGCATTGTGTACTTGTATGTCCATGTAGGAGAGAAATAAAGATTTGCATGTTTAATACTTGAATTCTCAAAGAATCTGCTAGTAATGCAATATTTAGTTGTTTTCTAGATGTTTATTGCTGCTAAATGTTTACTATACTTTAAACTTATAGCCGCATAACTGATTCATTACATCAATATTTTGTCAGTCTATTGGAATAAAAAAGAAAGAAACTCCTAACATCTTTCATTAGTCGGTTCTACAGCTGATTTTTTTTTTTTTACAGTTTTCAAACAAAGCTAGAGTTCACAAAGCTTTTAAGTGGTGGAAAAAAGCTTTTCTTTTGTTTGTGTTGTCCTGCGTTTGACCTGCATTAACTGTGTTATAAGAATGTAGTTTATAGAATATTGTTTCATTTGTTTAATTCTCAGCACTGAGAACATTATTTACTGGCGTTCATATGTATTTCTCAACCAAATCTAAAGCACATTGGCCAGTTTACACAATGAATAAACAGTGTCCTTCTGTAACTGCCAGACCAATTTTGCAGAGTGATGACGAATATAAACCATGAGGAGAAGAACAAGATTTTATCATGTTTCCATCCAGCATCGACATACTGTAGAGAGCTAGTTCATTATTTTTAATGGCCTTTTTTTCTCTGTATAAACTGTAGCACCCTCATTTTGGATTTTTTTTTTTTTAACAAAGAGTAAGTCTGTGGTCAAAAGTACTTAAAGAAACGTTCACGCTTGAGTCTACAATTTACAGTCACCTGAAATGAGACTTTGTAATCAATTAGTGTAGGGATTATAACTCCACAAAGATAAGAGATTATGAGTCTGACAAATCTTTGCCGTTCTTATATTGAATGAAACTTAGCATTTTTTAGTCACTTTATTTTAAGGTAAAATTCTTGCTAATAACAAAACATTAAACGTTTAGCTCAATAAAGTAATTTGCTGCTTATTAATTTTGTTTGGGTATTGGTTAGGATTAGGGGTGTAGAATATGATCATGCTTTATGAGTTCTAATAAACAGCCAATATCCTAATAATAGGCATGTAATAAGCTTGTAGTTACAGGGAATTGGTACTTAAACTAAAGTGTTACCTTTTTGTACTGTATGTCTCCTTTGCATCTATTTGATTAAAAATACAATAAAAAACATACTTTTGTGAAATATTTAAACGTGAGTTTAAATGACTGATTAGTTTTTATTTTAATATATGTTAAGATGTAATTTATTCATATGGTTGTAGAGATGATTTGATCATAATTACTCTAATCATTTTGTGAAACAAATTATATGAATGTCTTAAAAGTCCCTCATGTTCTTAAAAATATAGGTTCTTTATTGGCATTGATGGTTCCACAAAAAACACATCCAAGTACATTTTCATTCCACAAAAGCTTCTTTTCACACTGTAAAAGATATCTGTTTTCTGTTTACTTATGGTTGTGAATTGCATTATGGGACCTTGATCTCTGCTCTGTCAACTTTTCATGTTGTTGAAAATTCAACTCTACAATTGAAGTGACTTTTATTGACATTTTAGTTTGAAATAATATAATGTATAAGAAATAATATATAGAGAAATGCGTCTGTAAAATGACAGAAAATGTACTGGCAGTTTAGGTTTGTAGCATAATATACAACACTGAAACTCACACAATGTATCACCTTAAACTATTAAAAATGTTTATAAAAGTCACTTTTTCCAACTTTTCAAGGTTAAAAAGTGTTGAAAGAAAGATCAAGGTACCCTAAACTAATTTAAAAAGCATAAATAAATGATAGAACATAAATAAATAAATACATGAATCACAAAATATGGAAAAATGCTAATTTTAGATTTGTTTACATTGCAGTGTCATAAAGTTCTTTAGATTTTTCTCAACTAATTTTATTTTATTTTTAAACTGAAAGGTTTATAAAAGGAACTCAAAATAAAGCTTAAATGACAATAAACTTTATTTTTGGACCTTTTTTAAGAGTCATTTCATGAATCATTGCTGAATAAAAGTAATGACTTCTGTTAATAATCTTGCTGACTGAGTTGAAAAAAAAGTCTCTTCAAGTAATGTTAACCACAGGCATCATCTTACCCATAAATCAAAAGCCACTCTTCCAAAAAAAACACCCACATTAGAAACTGACGTCATGGCCGAACAGCTCTATTGATAGTGAGATCTATGGTAAGAATAATATTACAGTACATCCGCAAAAAAACACTTTCTAGAGTATTTCCTCTAGTCTGTGTTCTTGTTTTTCATGAATAAGCTCGTTATGTCCTGTTTTCAGCCCAAGCAATGAGAGCTGAGGAATCAGATACAAACTTACAGAAACTGCACGCTGAGTTTTCAAGAGCTGCTTACTGGAAATGTGCAATATGTCAAGGGGAAAAGACAAACTACATATACAACTGAAAAAGGTGAATGACATGAGATTGTTTGTTTGAAAGTATTTCAGGGTGGTAAAACATCTGACCTTCAGACTGACGTGTGCATTGGCTGACAGAATGAGCACTAAATCCCTTCAGTGAGATTTTGTTGAAAGAGAGCTTTATGCTTTTTTTTTTATCTTTTGAAGGGTAACAATAAACTTTGGGGTTTTAGAAGCTCTTGCTTTTTATAACTGCTTTTATCCCGTGTGAAGTTGAGGGAAATGCATTGTGCTGTTCAGTTGGCTATGCAGGCTTGTGGAAAATAAAATGTTCCAGTATTAACATTTTGACAAAACAAACTCTAAAATCGTGTCTATAGTACACACCGTTTGATGCACTTTTCACCTGCAATGAATACTAGAGGCAATCTGATCAACAGGGCAAAAAACAACAGTGTAAATGCTGGAATCTGACTTATCCTGCAATGTTGTGTATATGTTCACATTTATTTTAAGTTTGGTACACTTATAACTATTATTTTTTTCAGTAGTTTTCAGTGTTATACATGCTTCAATAAACCAAATTCATGTTTAATTCAATTACATCTCATTTATTGATAAAGTTTTCAATGTTTTGAGGGATAATGAGAAGACTCTGACCCACACTGATACGTTAGAGACATGTGATTCTCAAAGACAAATAATTTTTTTTTATATAAAATGGCGAATTTTGCTTAAAGGGATCGTTCACCCAAAAATGACAATTCTGTAATCATTTATTCACCCTTTACTTTTTCCAAACCTGTTTGACTTTTTTTTTCTTCTGTAAGAAGATATTTTGAAGAAAGCTGGAAACCTGTAACCATTGACTTTCATAGTATTTATTTTTTTCTACTATGGAAGTCAGTGGCTACAGGTTTTGAGCCTTTTATCCATAATATACTGGTTATTGGTTTAAAAATATAAAGCATTATTGGCAGCCCATGCTCATTGGACACACGTGCCTTAGCCTACATTTTTGTGAAACATAAAATATCTTGCTTCGGGTATAAGTCGTTGCATGTTTCAGATGACAAATCTACTAGAGGGCGCTGTCTAGTTTTTGCCAATCAGAAGTAATGCCGCGGTCACACTAGAGTTTGAGCATGGGAAATTCTGTTGTACAGCGCTGCGAAAAGGGGCGGGATTAAACAAGATGATTAGACACTAAAAAAGCAAGCGATTGGTCCATATTTTGGTCATATTTTTCTCATGTTTTGATCTTCGATTGGTCTCATGCAGTCACGTGTTGCGATTTCACAGGTCAGAGTTCACCAAGCTTGAACTTTGCAACGTAGGGAACTGCAAAATTTGTCGCACAAGCTTGCATTTTTAGTCTGTTGCATTCACTTAGGTATGAATGAAAGTCTATGGGGTGAAAACTGCAGTGTGACCACGACTTAAGTTACGTACACTGTAAAAAAATGTCTGTTAATTAACAGTCTCCATTTTGTGATTCACAAGTGTTTTCTGTTTATTTATGGTTGTGAATTGCATTATGAGACCTTGCTCTCTGCTCTGTCAACTTTTGATGTTGAAACTTCAACTTTACAATTAAACAATGTGACTTTTATTAACATTTTAGTAGCTGGAAATAATATAATATATAAGAAATAATATATAGAGAGATAAGTCTGTAAAATAACAGAAAATATACTGACAGTTTTGTACCAGTTTTTTGTACAGAAATATATACAACACCAACCCAGACAATATATCATTTTAAACTATTAAAATTATAATAAAAGTAACTTTTTTAAACTTTTCAAGGTTAAAAGTTTTTGGAAGAAAGATCAAGGTACCATAATGCAATTCAAAAGCTTAAAAAAATAAAAATAAAAATAAAAAAACGTGAATCACAAAATAGAGAAAACTGCAAATTTACAGACTTTTTTCACAGTGTAGGTACATTTTGTTGTACATTTTAGATAAATATCCTTCTTGTTCACGTCCACGAGAAGGCAGGGCTTGTCGTATAGATCATCTAGACCAGCAAAAC
Source organism: Danio jaintianensis (assembly GCA_903798115.1). NCBI lineage: Eukaryota > Metazoa > Chordata > Actinopteri > Cypriniformes > Danionidae > Danio > Danio jaintianensis. The sequence goes on along the minus strand of CAIGQV010018299.1, from coordinate 10,861,774 downwards.
ACTTACCAAAACCCTTCCCTAAACCAAACCAATAGTTTTTTTCAAAAGCAAACATAAGAAAATGTTTATCACAACATAGTTTAGCTTGATTTACATTCCTTTTATCTCTTTTCAGGAATCGTGCTTCACCAGACTCATTTTATGCCTTTTATGACTATTTTATTAATTAAATTGTATTGTTTTTAGCGTCTTTCATTCCTTTCGTTCATATTTTGTTGTTCTTGCTATTAAATAAAATGGATGAGTATAAATCAGGTATGGTCATGAAAAGTATTTTCCCTTTTTTTGCAAAACTATGGTACTTTATCAGACATCAGTGCACAGATGTGAAGTAAATTATCCCACACTCCCCCTAAACATTCTGCTCTCTTTCTCTCTCTCACTCTCCCTCCTGACCACAAAAGAAAGAAATCATTGAGTTTCTCCCTTTTTCATAAACACTCCCTCCCCTTCCAGTAGTTTCCAAATAGGGGCACAGATTTTTAGGTTCCCAAACTTTGCAGGAAGAAGTGAAAAGAAGTTTAGGGCAGGCTGATTATGTGTGCTCCACTTCTCTGCCTCTGAATGGCAAAGCAGAGAACAGAGCTGTGAACATATTGACCAGACACATGGCTCTACCTTGTGACATGCCAGAAGATTCTGGTGAGTTCTGCCAGTTTTTTGGGGGGCTTTGTGCTTTTATTGTATTCATACTTTTACCTCATAAAACCAGACATAAGCAATGATGAAGCTACTTTATCCATTTTGCATGCTTTCATGATCTAAAAATGAAACTGACCGCTGATTAGAGGGTATGACTCATTGCTTCAATGATTTCTGGAAATTTATCTTTATGACATTCTATTAGTCATTTAATCTAATTGCTCTTTTCAGGGTGAGATGTATTTTCTTTGCTAGTGTTATTAGTTTTTTTCTGGGTAATATAGCTTGATTTCTCATTTACATAAGTCAGAAATTAAACCCAAATCTAGGAAAGCAAGTTTATACTTCCAATTCACTGGAACTGTGGAATTTTTTGCATTAAACTTTCATCTGTTCTGAAGCATGAGTTTTGGTTGAGCAAGATGAGTTCCAGACACTTGGCATTAATCTTGACTTTTATTTGGGCATCAGGGTTTTTCACTATAAAGATACTACACTTCCTCGACTTTGAACTGGTTTTGGCATTTATTTTTTAGGAATGACACAATGCTACTAAAAAGGTGCCCGAAGGAAATGTAAAGGTCAAATGTGCTGTTTGAATGGGCTTCCAACAGTATCATTTAGATGTCTAAAAGGTTTAATTGTTTTCTCCGTTGTAAAATATTACAAGCTCTTGACTTGCGGTGGAGGCGATCATGTAGGATAAAAATCAAGGAGAAAATGTAATCAAAACATCTGTGCCATTGTTCATTTGCAGTGTTGATCAGTAAATCTAAAAATAATGTTTGTATCTCTGCTGGTTTAAGAATGATATGCATCTTTGCAAAAGTTGCAATGTTCCTCATTCAAACTTAAAAAATGCTAAATGTGTTTCAGCATTTAATTCACAGTGATGAAAAAGATTCATTTATTTTCTCGAAGTGTTTCAGGACTAAATGAGAAATAAATCTCTGCTTTCATCACTGCATGCACTGCAGAGCAGAAGTTCATTACAGGCTGTGTCGGTCTGCTGAGTTACAGATATTATCATTCCTCCATGGAGCACAAATGTCAATCAGTGAGCATGAACAACTAATTACTGCTGTGAAGAGGCAAAGATGCTCCTGATTATACTTGTTTGAATTGTTCTAAGTAAAAGAGCTTGATAAACATTGATATAGGAATAATAACATTTTTATTTTTATGAATGGATCCCCACCGTTAAATGAAGGTGACTGCAGATTTTCTATATGAATGCACAATATATATATATATATATATATATATATATATATATATATATATTTATATTACTTTTTAATTTTTTTTAAATATAATTTTACTTATTTATTTATTTTTTTGAGGTAAAGTGTGCAAGAACCTAAATGTGCTAACCCCGTGGAAAAGAGCTGCCGTCTTCCCTCAAAGACAGATATCGCATTTCACACATTTCCAGATGTTGAGAGTGTTAGGACGGCCTGGAAATAGACAAGGCACTGAAAAAGACTGTGTGAATTGTCAGTTCAGTCACATCTGGAGACTTGAGAGATGAGTCCTCTCCATGATATTATAACATCACCGCTGTTTTGTAGCAAAAATAACTTGCGGAGCCAATGGCAAGATTAATTGAAGATGCAAGACCTGTTTTTCAGAGATTATACATTTTGTAGCTTTTTCTTTTTATGATTTTTTTTTTTTTATGAAGATCACATGCATAAATAAGTAGCAGCCATTGCATTTTCCAAGTGACAGTTTTTAACAGATTTTTTTTCCATCATCCATCCACCTCCCCATTTCCTTCTTCCTTTTTAAAAATATCCTCTCAGGTTATAATTCTAAGCTCAAGCAGAGTCTCAAGCCTACTTCAAGTACATAAAGCCAAGTTCGTTTACCATTATCTATCAAGACTAAATGAGAAGAAGAAGTTGTGAAACAAAAATACAAAATTACCATACTTTTGCTTCTCCAAAATACTGACAAAAATAATCGACTTTTTTAATCAACTTTTAATCAACTTTTTTAGTTATAGTCCCCATTTTGTTTTGTTTTTTGCACTATACCTTTTGTTAAGTGTGCTAACAGTAAATGTTAAAGTTCTGCAGATTTTGTTCAAATTTTGAACTCCCTGAAATGAGATGCCAGTATTTGTAGATTTAAGGCTCCAGTACAGCCTCAAACATAATTGAAGAATGAACTCAAATGGCATAATTCTAAACAAAATCTGTTCACAATAAAGTTCTTGTTGAGTTACAGCATTTAGAAACAGCTTACCAAAGCAAACTCCTAAACACTTTCAAGCTGCCATTGGTCTTTTGTGTTTACCCAATTGGTGGATGTTTAGACATCAGTGAACTGTCACTCATCCTTTTTGAAATTATTTTTGCCCTAAAATAAAAGAATGAAAAAGATCTTGGTTACACTTTATTTTGATGGTCCATTTGAGTATTAGTAGACTGTCTGCTTAATATCTGCTGATACTGCTCCTTCAACAGACATTTAACTGACTATAACAAACTTTGCAAGCACATAGCTTACACCATAATGCATATCAAGCACTTACACCAACCCTAACCCCAACCTAAACGCCAAACCTAACAGTCTACTAATAATCTAATGAGAATTAGTTAGCATGTAGATGCAATGTAACTTAAATTCAACAAACGGACCATCAAAATAAAGTGTGACCAATATCTTTACTTGAAATATATTATGGCCTTTACTAGTTGCCCGTAAACTATGTTTACCTTGACCCTCAAACACTGTAGCTGAGGACTGACATACACTTCTTACAGCAAAACATCCAGCTCAAGTTGAGCTTATGCAGATTTTCAGGTTGATCAGCTAATGTAAGTTTATATTTGGTTTCTGAGAACTGTACATATTACACCAATCACAAAACACTGGGCCATCTGACCAATCAGAGTAGATTAGCGAGGTTTAGGAAGACTGAATACTTAAACTAATCATTTCAGGCACTGAAAGAAAAGAGTCAATGCCTAAATGTATTTTACAATTTAACAAAATTAAAGTTTGTTTTTGGCCTTGAATGAGTCTACTCCTTATGTAGGAGACCTCCAAAATGGAATACAATTGTATAATATGGGCACTTTAAGTGTTATACATCAAATGTAAAGCTTTTTAATTTATAATACCATGTAAAAAACAAAAGTCATTGCCATCCAACATTAATCTACAGCACTGATTTAAAAAGGCGAAAAAAGGAGAGCGTGAGAGAGAGGTAGAGAGCCTAAGACTAAACAAACAGCTTCACTTCCTCAGAGGGGTCATGTGCTCCACCTCAGGGCCCTCACATAAATGAATGTGCAGGACGACCCCCTCCATGTGCTTCAGAAAACCCTGTAAAAGTGTGCTGCTTCATTTAGCTTTCACATAACAGCTGGCAGACAGTCTAGTTTAGCAAATGCAGTAACTGCTTTCATCCCCTGACCTCTTATTATCCTCATGTTTTAACAAGTGTTACAGGAAGTTATGGGAGTATTTCTTTATTAGTTTAATATCATACGACATGGCCAGGAAAATATTTGGAGTCTTTAGATGCAATTCAAACATATAAACACCTTTGAAAAATATAACTAAATACAAAAGTGAGATTTATTTTAAAGTTCCTCTATCATGATATTTTAAAGGTTCATGGTCTTGTTCTCCCTCCAATTGATGTAGATAAATTTCAGGTCAAAGATCTGGTCTTGTTAGAACAGCAAACAGAAAGTAAATATTAGGGGATGCACCGAAATAAATATTCTTGCCAAGTCAAATAATTCTCGATGAAGCTGGCCAAAAATAATTCAGACAATAATTTGTACAAAAACAACCGAAAATATTTTGTAATAATTATATTTTATTTTATGATGTAATTTTGCAAGACTTTTTAAATCTAACACACAACTTAAATTATACTTATTTAAAAAAACACAAGCCATTAAAATAACATTATTTTGTTGACACCAAGTTTTATTAGTCTGCACAAACAGGATGTTACTGAGACTTTTATATCAGTATGTTAATGTACTTCAAACTGAAACGGCATATTGAGTATCTTTTGTCCATCATTCCCTAGTAGCAAACTAATAACGTCAACAGAAGGACCACCATTCCAAACATGGAAGCAAATGATCAGACTTTGATTGAAGATTACCAAAACAAACTTTTTTTCAGTGGATTAACTGGCACAGATTAATTACCAGCTTTGCCATGACAGCACAGAAAAGTTATTGCAAGCAGGAGGGACAAGTACAGAAATGTACTGGGTGTTATTTGTGTATTATTATTTGACCAGACTTTACTTTTCAGGTGAGCATTTGCAATTCATGTATAACTGTTGAAGTGTACATGAGCGGAATATCCACTAAGTGTAATATTAAGCTATTTTAAACTTTGATCATGCAATCTACGCAAGCTAGTGGACAGTGCACTTCACTGTTCTTGCACCTTGATCGATGCAGTGAAAAAAACACCCATGCATGAGACACCCCATTGAAATGAATGGGTTTCCTAGCACACCAGTATCTGCATCTAGTATAATAACCACTTCAGCCTTGCACAGTTATGACTGGAGGGAGAGTGAAACCAGCACGCTGAACACTGCTAAGCAGTACGGTGCAGCATAGCCTTTTTTTGGCCTCATATTTTCATGCAATTTTCAATTTTGTGCATCCCTAGTAAATATACAGTAATTGTAATACACTTTTTGTTAGAAAGTTCATATGTCAGTGTCATGCACATCCAAGTGCATACTCTGTTCTGACTGGTCACATGGCTCAGTGTGTTGTGATTGGTCAATCACTAACAATGCATTTCTGAAACTAAACAATCATTACTAAAACTTTGAACAGTCTGAATTTGGGCTTGTTCTCAAAGAACATGATCTGAGCTTTTGTTTATTTTGTCCACAGATGAGTTTAGAGTTTTGCAACAGTGGTGATTGTGTGGAAAATCTCTGTCCAGTTTCGAGCGGCTGTAGAGGGTCCTTAAATTTGTCATCGCTTGGATTCTTCTGCTCCATCACTCACTAAATTCTGGTCATGATGAAGCTGTGCTGGACACTTTTCTCATGGCTTTTCACACTGCTAGTGATGCCAGTTTACAGTCAGAGCGGTGATGATGGAGACGTGGGATCTGGTGACGTTTCTGAGACTTTGGTCAATGGCACCTCCTCAGCCGCAATCCTCCATGCGGTCGGTGACGAGCCAGACAAGAACAGGCCGCTTTTTCAAACTCTTTCAGAGACAGAAAGCGGCGACTGTTATGTCAATTTCCACACCAGCCAAGTCATGTCAAGGCGGTTACGAGCTTTTAGAGAGGAGGTTTCATATCTGAAGGCCCTCCAGCATGGGAACCAGGCAGTGATGGAGAATCTGGTCCAATTTGTAGGAGCAGAAATGGGGGATCAGCGATACGAGGAGGTGATCCAAGAGAACATTGTCGGGATCAGGGAGGATCATGGGAGCTGTGGGAGTGTGGTGACGAAAGCAGCAGAGGAGATAGAGAATCAGCTGGAAGGAGACGCTCAGGCCACTTTGGCTGGAATTCAGAAGTGAGGGGAGTTTAATCTTAATAGGACAGTCATTTGCTCTAATCTCCAAGGCGAAGGTCTGAAGTTTTTAACAATTTAACCCCTTAACTGTCACAGACATTGATTTATGATATACAGTATACCTGTTGTTTATAGTTTGTCAAGATAAGTTTAGGTTTAGACATTTTTTAATGTACTGAAAAATGTCCCTTACTGTACATTATGTAGATGCACCAATATCAAAATGATTGACATGAAAATGTCTATACTCATTTGTCTTAAAATACTATGTATCCCAAATGTAAAAAAACCAAACATTTAATTAAAATATTATAGTATATTAAGATTTTTTATTTTAGTTTTTCAATATATGGAGAATAAAAATAGTATCTATTTGCTTATGACTAAACTATTTAGGTGACACTTAAACATTAACATGAACTGATTGTAAACGCTACCTCTTGATTAATAGATTATGTTCAATTCGACATTTACCGTTAATTTTAATTATATTTGATTTATTAAATTATGATTTATATAGGGGCGTCACGGTGGCGCAGTGGGTAGCACGATCACCTCACAGCAAGAAGGTTCGAGTCCGGGTTGGGTCAGTTGGAATTTTTGCGAAGAGTTTGCATGTTCTCCCCGTGTTGGCGTGGGTTTCCTCCGGGTGCTCCGGTTTCCCCCATAGTCCAAAGACATGCACTATAGGTGAACTGGGTAAACAAAATTGGCCTTAGTGTATAAATGCATGTGTGAATGTGAGAGTGTATGGGTGTTTCCCAGTACTGGGTTGTGGCTGGAAGGGCATCCGCTACGTAAAACATATGCTGGAATAGTTGGCGGTTCATTCTGCTGTGGCAACCCCTGATAAATAAAGGACAAAGTTGAAGGAAAATGAATGAATGAAGGATTTATATATCTAAAATGTACTAAATCTAAAGTACTATATCTAATTTAGTACTATATCTAAAATGTACATTTACTAAAATGTAAATGACTAAATGTAATATATATTTAAAACATTGTATGGTTTTTGTAATATAAACATATTTTATTTGATAGATTTTATATACACTTATTTATTATTTATATACATTTTATAATTTTTTTTCCAGCAAATAAAGAGTTACCTTATTATTTCAGCTGAAGTTTCAAGGCTGCATACATAAAGTAACAGTTTTAAGTTAAAAGGCAGTGAATAAAAAAAATAAAAAAAATGAAGGGCCTCAAACAAACCACAGTGATGCTGTTTAGATTTTGGTCTTTAGGTTTTCCATCACCAGCCTGGACAGCAGGAAGGAATGTAAATTTCAGCCCCTGCGAGGCCCCTGGTTTAAGAAATACTAAGAGGCCCCTGTTCATTTCCTTCTTCCCCTTCTGTTTCTTGCTCTCCTGCATGCTCTCTCTGTCTGCCTTGGATATTTTCTGATTTTTTTTTTCTTCTTCATTATGTTTTTAAGAATAAAAGAGGAGTCTCTTGCCTTTGAAGAACTGTTGCGTGCCGCGTCGGACATCGCCACTCGACTGGAGAGCACATCACGAGCCCTGCATGTGGAGATGATGGAACAGCTGAGGAAGAACACCAGACAGCCACGCTGAGCTAAATGAAGCCATCCGACCTGGAAAAATACAATAAAAGTGTTATATGGCATGTCACAACCATATTTATGCATATTGTTTTAATAGCCATGCTGTTACCTTAAACAGTCCCCTACAGATGTTTAGATGTTTCTAAATTATGCTCACTAGCAGTCAAAAGCTAGTGGGATTTTATTAGATTTTTTATGAAGTCTCTTTTGCTCACTAATTGTATTTATTTGAAAAAAAAATAATAATAAATAAAAGCAGTAATATTGTGAAATATTGTTTCAACTGAAAACATATTTTTTGAAATGTAATACATTTCAGCATTATTACTTCAGTCTTGAGTGTCACATGTAAAAATAATTTAAATGTCACGATTTTTTTACTCAATTTCTGATTATCAACAGTAAAAAAAAAATGTGGTGACTAATATTTTTGTAGAAACCATGATATATTACTTTTTCAAACGTTGCATTTGAAGAAGGTATTGTTAAAAACTACTTCAAATCAGTCTCATACTTATTTATTTTATTTTTTATTCAAATAAATGCTTTTTTACACATCAAAGAACCCTGAAACGTGGACTGTTTTCATGTCATATGAAGCAGAAAAACATGATTTCACAATGTTACCATTTTATTGTATTTTTTTGTTGAAACAAAATACAGTACTGTTGAGCTGAAAAGACTTCTTTCCAACACATAAAATTGTCTCAATTATCCCAAACTTTTGACCGGAATTTACAGTATTAACTTTATCTCCTCTTCTCTCCTTACATTGTTTTCCTGCAAACAGCCTAGAGAATAGACTCAAACTATATTTTTCTCCCATGTCTGATGTTCATTTGTGAGCCATAATGAAAACATAATGGCTTTGTCTACAAGAAAACTGAAAAAAAAAAATGGTCTTGGCAGTGAGGTGACATCTTTAAAAAAAACATTCTTTTTCCAAACACAGAGCACCCCGCAGCAATGGTCTGGCTGTCTCGGCGCTCGGGAGCAGATGGTGAAAAGACTGTATGAGGCTCTGGAAATCACAAGCAGCAACTTATATACATTAGAAAGAGAGAGAGGAGGAAAAGTGGAAGAGTAAGGAGGGGGGTTACTTATATTTAAGTAAATTGTATAAAGTGCATTGTATGAAGTGCTTAATTATAAAAATTAAGTGAAGTAAAGTTAATTAAGTAAAGTCAACGTTGCTTTTAAGGAAATGGGTTTACTCACTTTTTAAAGTAAAGTTACTAATAGCTTTTTACAGTGTCTAAAGTGACAATAATAAATGTATGGTCAAACAATTACCCACAACAAAAATGTAATGAATAACGTCACAGAGGAAAGATACCCATACAAAATTTAACCATGGTTTTACTACAACTAAAACCAACAAACATGGTTGTGAACCATGGAAACCACAGATTAACCATGGTTTTGCTACACCATCCTATTTATTGTACAATTGTGGTTATCAACTGTGTGTACAAATGGCAATCAATAAATTTTTAATATAGTAAAACCATGGTAAATTTTTGAGAGGGTATTTTTTCCAGCTAATGAACTGGATAAACATTGGCAGCTAATCAGAGATTTTAAAGACCTCAAGCATTTAAAGTGGCAGACAACTAAAATTGTAGCACATGCTTATAACAACAAACATCACTGGCATGCAGTGTGTGTAAGCTTATTCAAATCTGTTCAGATTTGTATGAACAGCCTGACTCTTGTGAGAAACTGAAGATATTTTTGGACATTGTTGGAAATATCTGGGTTCTCACAGTAGCTTACTTGAAAACCTGTTAAATATCAGGGAGTAAAAAAAATCTATAGTCAATATAGATTTTTCTAGTAATTCCTCAGCTAGAAATTGTTCTGTGTGAGTATTCATTCATTCATTCATTCATTTTCTTTTCGGCTTAGTCCCTTTATTAATCTGGGGTCGCCACAGCGGGATGAACCGCCAACTTATCCAGCATATGTTTTACGCAGCGGATGCCCTTCCAGCTGCAACCCATCACTGGGAAACATTCATACACACACTACGGACAATTTTAGCTTACCCAATTCACCTATACCGCATGTCTTTGGACTTGTGGGGGAAACCGGAGCACCCGGAGGAAACCCACGCGAACACGGGGAGAACATGCAAACTCCACACAGAAATGCCAACTGACCCAGCCGAGGCTCGAACCAGCGACCTTCTTGCTGTGAGGCGAACGTGCTACCCACTGCGCCACCGCGTCGCCCTTCTGTGTGAGTATAAACTCTGTAAATTGATTAAGGATAATATCCAGTTATCACAAACCTTAAAGTCAATGAAAATAAGGTGTGGAAACCCTGAAACACTATGAATGTACAATAAGGAACTGTAGTTGCTTAAATATTTGTATAATTTAGGTAAAAATAGCAATGAGCAATACTGCCTGCCTATCATATTTATAAATAAAGTTGAAATACAAACACGGTGGAAAGTGATTATTATATTTATTATAGGCTATGTATGTACTACGAAAATGACTTTGTAGCAAATTTGTAGTAGGCTAATCCTGGGGGTTTTGTTGATTATCATTTGTATAACCCTATTTTTCAGTGCATTAAAATAAATGGTTACACTTCTATTATAAAATCGTGTTTAATAAATTGATATAAGGCTAAGGTAAATACATACATTACGTTTATTGTTACTTGTTGCACATTAGCCTTTTGAACCTTGTTGAAAAACGTTACCCCAATTCGTCCGTACATGATACGTTCTCAGACATATACAGACCTTCAGCATTTCGGCGCTGTGTGTTTAATCCATCTATTTAACTGGATTATTGTTATGAATGGATTCTAAAGTCACCCGGAGTTGAACTTTGTGTCACTTTCAGCTGTTGCTTGAGCTGAGCTCTCGTTTCCCATCAGCATTCATTCAGCTATCCTGACCTCTAGCGGTATCCGGCTGCAATAACAAATCATTTAAATGCTAAAAGTGGTTGCACAGAATTGAAGAATTATTTATTTTTTTGTAATTTATTTTTGATCAATGTTTGATTTAGTCCGAGTTAATCATGCCGTTTTTCTAACAAGAAAAAAAAACGCATTTAGATGTGTTGCTAATTGAAAGCGGCCTAATTGAAATGCTGTGATAGGTCCCTCCTCCCTCTCCGTCTGCCTGACATGAAAGTGTAGAGGCGGACAGAGAGAGGGAGATGCTCAGTCTGGAGTAAACCCTGGAAACAGCAGGAGCCCGGTCAGGAGTGCAGACCTGCACTTTCTGACATGAATGGAGTCACTTTGGGAAATATCTGCTTCTATACAATACTTATTTTTGGATGGACGTGGAAATAAATAATACTTTTGCAGCACGGAATCTGTGTTTTTGATCTTCAGCTGAACAGGTGCGCCAAACTAAAGATTCTCAACGTGCTTTTTTCCTCTCTTTTTTTGGACGGAACTCGGAGTTAAGATTTTAAAAAATGGATAAACACTGGATTTATGTAACGTAATTTAGGAAAAACACTCGAAAAGAACATCTCTCCTTAAATATTACAACCAGCAGGTTCATGTGTACAGAATAACTATAACGAACAGAAGCCATGAAAACCACTGATTTATACGGAAATTGGAGCGTGGAATCCAGCAGAAAATAGAAATGTTTTGAAAGTGTATGGCTGTATAATGGCAAGCTTTAAGAATCAGCTGGTCTTCCTGAGAATTACTCTTCTCTGTACTATTCTATGTGAGTCAAGTAAGTTTCACCTCTAATTTTTACTTTTTCCCTCCACAAATAGCCAAAATAGAAAGTGATTATTGTTTTTAAAGTTTTGCCATAGCAGAACTGTGTCTGGCTCCTCAAAAAACTTTTAGAAAAAGGTTCTTCATACGTAATATAACTTTTGTTGAATAAGTTAATGAAAGTTCTTCATAGAACCATCAACAAATAACCTTTATTTTTTAACAGTGGTTTACAAAATAATTAAGCGAAAATAAAGCGAGGTACAGTAGCTGGTCATTATGCGCTGTAGTCAGTCATTCATAAATAAATAAATACATACACATAAATGCATAAACAAACAAACAATATAATGACCCAGTATAATCAGCTATACATTAGATGTGTATGCTTGAACAAGCTAGTCACCCAGAAACACAAAATCCAGCCTACTAGCATAAGCACTCTTTAATTGATTGTTCATTAAATAAAAACCTTTAACATCAATGTAAGCTTTCCATTTCACAAGAATTAATTAATAGTGAAAAAAAAGATTAGACTTAGAGTAAAATATGAATAATTGTATTGCCAATTGTTTTTTGTAATGTAAAAATGTTTTTTGTAATGCAAAAATGTTTTTTGTGGAACCAAAAATGTTTCTTTTGTGGGATCTCCACTAACACCGCCATTTTGGAAACTTTATTTTTATGACACAAAGTTTAAATTTGTTTGCTTTATGCTTTATCAATTTGATTCACCGTCAGTCACCTTTTGTAAAAAAACTCTGGTTTTTAGCTGGTTCAGACCGGGAGACCAGCTTACAAACATTGGGGATCTTTATTTGCATTGATGGATCCATGAAGAACCTTTAATACATGGGGACTTTTCCTTCCACAAGAGGTTCTTTACTGGGGGAAAAAAGGGTTCTTTAGATTTAGAAATATTCTTCACAAATGTTTGTCTCCATCATGTGTAGTCACTTTGGATAAACAATCTGCCAAATGAATAAATAATATAAACATTAGATCTTTTAAGAACCGTTCACTGAAAGGTTCTTTGAGGAACCATGCTGATAGGCTTATATAGCATCACAGCAAACAAACAAACAAACAAAAACCTTCCAGAAAGAGCATATTAAATCAGCTAAGACCACCAAATCACCATGCAGAGTCAGAGTACAGTACAGTACAGTATGATTGGCTTTCACATCCACATCCAATGATTAGAATGGCACGCACGATTGGCAGTAAAATGAAACGTCTTCTGTGGCCAAACTGGTACTTAAATCAAAGCAGATTTATTGGGCTTTGCTCATCACTCTGCATTTACATCTCTTCACTCCACCACGAGCGTCTCTTTATTTGTGTGGCCGCTTGCTGTCAACAGCACTGGACTCCTGATGAATGAACATCACAAGGATGTTCAGCTGTGCCTTTACTCTAGCGCTGCTGTTTGCATCCAATCTACTCAAGATTAAGAGTTGAACGACGAGACCTAAAGAAGCAGGTCTCTGTACAGTTTCAGGTCTGCAGCTTTGATACACCCTGTAAAAGTGTAGAGTGAAACCCGTGCCTCCACTCTGCTGCTTTCAGACCGACAACAGATGCAGTTTGAGAGGTTGAGGATGCAAATTGAATGGACTTTTACATCATATAAAGTAGATATATAAAGAAGAAATGGCTCTCTAAGAAAGTTTGGTGTGTAACCTAAGTTTTGTTGATGTTTTGATGTGAGTTTTATTCAAGTGAATTATTTAATTTAACATTATGGGTCCATCTTTTTATTAAGTGTCCTTAAAACTACTTAAAATAACAAAAAAGCTACTTAAAATATAAGAAGGCTAAAATGAACTTGTTCATACTATATTGCAGAACACATATTGTGCTCTTAGGTGGGATAAGGGTACGATTAGGGGACAGGTTTGGTGGTATGGGTTAGTTTAAGGGTTGGTTAAGGTGCAAGAGATGGATCAACAGTGTAACAAATGTAATTACATTGTATTATATTTAAAAAATATATCTAAATGTAAAAAGAATGTATGTACATAACAAGTGCCTTGTACCAAATGACAAATTTAAATGTAAATGTATACTTATCAAGGTTACATAATATAAAGTGGGACCATATTGTTTTTTATTATTATTATTTTTAATAATACTACTTCTACCATACTACCTTCTACCTACTATAATAGAGAAATGGCTCTACACATAACCACAAAAAAATAAATAAATAAACTTTTTACATTTTATTCCTGCTAGAAGTAAACTAGAAATGAATGAATGAATGATGCAGATAAATGGATCCTAAAACACCTACACATTTAACCATTTATTGTTTGATTGATAAATTGATTAATAGATTTTACTAGTTTAACTTTAAATTTTACAGTTTGTTTAGCATTTAATTCAACTGAAAATATAATTTAATTAAACATGATTATATAATCTGACTATGGAAAACACCTGAACAATTCAGCAAATTACACTGTATTGCTGATTGGTTAATAATTTCATTTAAATTTCAATCATTGACATTGATCTATGAATTCATTATTTGAGTAAGATACAGCCTATGAGGTGTTTTCTTCTAAAAATACACCATTCCCAGCCAGCCTCTGAGTAATAATAGCTCTGGACCGCATGTCCTGTCCATAATATGCTTCTAAAAAGCAAAAAAAAAAAAGTGCCAGAGGTGGGAAAATATTTGTCTCCCCGTCTGCAGCCTGCTGACTGTAGTCGCTGACAGTGCTTGCGTTTCATATTATGTCCCACTGTGCTAATGCCCTGTGGTGCAGACCCTAAATCTGACTTGTTAATGGCATGTTGTCACTGGCCCAGAGTCTGACTCATTGTGCCAGCAGGACCCGAGGGAGATCACTTTCCCAGCCACCCTATACAGCACTTAAATAGCCGGCCTGACACATGCTAGGTGCAAACCCTGTCCTCTGGGTTCAGTGCTAATGTCCTGTCAGCTCAGAGATGAGACCACTGGAAGGGCATTTGCTGCATAAAAAAAAAAGCTGGATAAGTTGGCAGTTCATTCCGCTGTGGCGACCCCAGATTAATAAGCCAAAAAGAAAATTAATGAATGAGTATTTCAGTCACCAAACCTCTTTAGAAATAGAAAGATTCATTCATTTTCTTTTCGGCTTAGTCCCTTTATTAATCTGGGGTCGCCACAGCGGAATGAACCGCCAACTTATCCAGCATATGTTTTACGCAGCGGATGCCCTTCCAGCTGCAACCCATCCTGGGAAACATCCATACACACTCATTCACTTTGGACAATTTAGCTTACCCAATTCACCTGTACAGCATGTCTTTGGACTTGTGGGGGAAACCGGAGCACCCGGAGGAAACCCACACCAACACGGGGAGAACATGCAAACTCCACACAGAAATGCCAACTGACCCAGCCGAGGCTCGAACCAGCTACCTTCTTGCTGTGAGGCGAACGTGCTACCCACTGCGCCACCGTGCAGCCCGAAATAGAAAGATAGTATATTTAAATATTGCAATAACAACAACAAAAAAACAACTACAAAATTTTCAACTAAATATTTTTTTCTTGATTTTTCCTCTTTTGTAAAATGTTTTAAAAATACTATCTGTGTGTTTCTCAGAGATGTGTTCTTCGCTTGGAAGTATTTTCAAAACCAGATTTATAGATAAACATAAATATTAATGCTGTTCCTATTAACTGCTTTGCATCTGCCACTGTTACGCACATGTACATATCTATAACCATGTATTAATACCCATAATGCAAGATGAAGGCATTAGCTAGCTAGCATTGTCATTTATAAAAGCCTGAAATTAGAAATGAAGACAAAAGTCATAACCTGTTAAAGCGTATCCATTCCATTGCCTTTGGAATTTAAAAATGAGTAGCTTTTACAACCAAAATTTGCACAATGATGTGGCATTTAACAAAAATAATACCTCAAAACACTGTCTGTTCCAAGATGGCAGATGCATCAATGTATATGGCGAGGTTAATGTGGAATCGTAAAAATAACAGTTAATTGCCAAATTTGATGCCTTAAATGTAAATTACTCAATGTTAACCTTTTAAACTGATATGCATAAGGAGCATAGCTCCTGAAAATCACAACACATGAATAGCAATTTGTAATGTTCTGATTTAGTGGCTAATTCGACTTTATCGATTTTAGGTTAGCAGTGGGGTTTGGGGAAATCGTATGAGTTTGTACAAATGCACTTTTTTACAATACGTAAAAAAATTATATTTCCTCATGAAATCGGGCTGGAAAGTCCTTATTTTGAATTTTAATTACCCGAGGCACTCTGCAGACACTGTAGGCCACTAATTTTCGGAAACACCAGCAATCTTTCTCCTGTGATATCGCTGAGGTTTCAACGTGTGAAGAATTGTGCCTGGAAACGTTTTTGAGCAAATCCATTACTGGCAGTGGACGGATGAGACGTGACGATGCGTGTAATTATATATGATTATAGAAATGAATGAGAGTTAATCCCCTGATGAAGCGCTGTTACTACTATACGTTTTAGTTATTTAACATGCAAATAGTGCTACCAGTGAGCCCTAGATAAATTTTTAGAGTCCCTGTGGCATTAGTTCATTTAAGTATTTAAGCTGTGCCTTGGTGAACTCACACACATAATGATTTGTTACGCCACACTTAAATCTATCGGAAAAGTAAAACAAATGCTGAGCGTGTGAAACCGAGCTTCAAACACATTAATGGTGTGCTGGAAGTTCATTACAGATCATGTAATTTAGTTTTTACTTTAAATATATGCTTGAACGAAATTTTACGGCAAATTGTGGAAACAACAGTAGAAAGTCTTCACTTTTTGGTGATGTTGTGTATGTGTTGGTGAGGATAGGCTTAAGTGTAAATTCTTGCTTTATGTCGAATTGAAGCAAAATAAATTTTTGTTTCTCACTCTATTTTACAATTCTCGCTATTACCAAACCATTAACTATGACTTTGTCTCAATAAAGTCCTGATTTGATGCTTATTAATAGTTATTAAGGTAGTAGTTAGGGAGGTAGAAAAAGTCCAGGCAGAATATGAACTTCATAAGTACAAATGAACAGCCAATATTGTAATAATAGGCAGGTGTTAAGCTGGTTAGAGGGATTTCACTAATCAGGACATGTTCCACTCAATCAGATTTAAGGGATATGTTTACAGTTTATGTTAAATGTAGGCCTACAGTTATAGGGTTATGTGCTTCTACACCACTCACAGCAAGCACTTTGATGTCTAAATGACAGCATTACGTCAAAAAACATGTCAAAAATGAAAATCA
Source organism: Danio jaintianensis (assembly GCA_903798115.1). Taxonomy (NCBI): domain Eukaryota; kingdom Metazoa; phylum Chordata; class Actinopteri; order Cypriniformes; family Danionidae; genus Danio; species Danio jaintianensis. Next base: position 10,845,040 of record CAIGQV010018299.1, on the reverse strand, counting down.
AATTGATACCCTTTTGATTACCAAAATGACAACGCAAAAGTATTATAATATAAGAAAAATTGTATTCATCTGAAAGCTTCAATTGCAAAATACATTGGATTTTGCATCCCGACAATGCATGTAAACTACCTTGACGCATGTAAAACCTCACACTTAACCAGCTACAGTAATAGTCCCTAAACTAAAGTGTTTAGATTTTTTTTTCACCAAATTATACCAATAAAAATAGATAAAAAAAACATGTATTCATCTTCAAATGTAATATTTTATACATAGATTTTCTTTTGAACCATTTTATTTGACAGATCTTGTATACATTTTTCTCCTTCTTGTTTTTCCTCTTGCAGTTTCTTGTTGTGAGAAAACTCACTCTCATGCTGAAGATGAACTCTTTAAAAAGTTATTTGATGGCTATAACAAGTGGTCAAGGCCTGTACCAAACACCTCTGATGTTGTGATTGTCAAGTTCGGTTTATCCATCGCCCAACTGATTGATGTGGTAAGCTACTACAATCCTGCTTGGAAATGTATCATGATTTAAACATGTGAGCATGATAAATCCTAACTGTGTCAATTAACATGAATACGATTGAAAAGCATGACTTGTTTATCGGCTTAAAGGTTCTGTATGTCTGTGGATCTGTATACTGTAGAAACAAATTATAAAAATGTAAATTCATGACTGCAGTATATTAATTTACCTTATTAAATTTAGTTAACCATGTTTCACCAAAGTCTACACAAGTCTCAGTGTAATGGCTTAGAAGTTGAACAGTAATTGAATCAACTTAAAATGTTAAAGCAGCAACACATTTTTACAGTGTGCATAAAATGGATGTGTGTGTGTGTGTGTGTGTGTGTGTGTGTGTGTGTGTGTGTGTGT
>CAIGQV010018299.1:10812091-10844147 GCA_903798115.1 Danio jaintianensis | reverse complement strand
TGTGTGTGTGTGTGTGTGTGTGTGTGTGTGTGTGTGTGTGTGTGTGTACAAAAGTATTATAATATAAGTAAGGTTTTATATATTTAACAGTGTTAAAGACAAATTTACAGTACTATATATTTTTATTTTATTACTTATGTATAATAAATGTATATAAATGTAAATTGGTATATCATAAAGTACAATTAGTTGTTTGACAATTAATCATAGCACAAAATTCATGATCATGACAGGTGTATGCAAAGCTATTAGTCCAGTCTTCAGTGTCAAACGATCTTACAGAAATCACTATAATATAGTTGTTTTGATTATCACTGTATTGTATACTTACAGGCTGGGGTTGGGGTGTTTGTTTTTGTTTAGTTTTTTTGTTTGTTTTTGTAAGTTTATTCATATCAGAAAAGTTATGTGATTATTGTAAGTCTATTCAATGACCAAGTAAAACTTATTTGACAAAAAGAAATCACTATAATACGATGATTTGATTTGATTTTACGTACAAGCAGTTCAAAAGAATGTTCGAAAAGGTATATTTGATTAGAAAACATGCTAGCTAATATTTGTATTATATGACTGTAACTGCGTTACTGAACTACTAATACTTATATATGTTATATCTCAATATGTCTCATATTGCAATGAAGATTAATAAAAATCACATGACTGCAGTAATAATGCTAAAGATTCAGCTTTGAAATCATTCATTCATTCATTTTCTTTTCGGCTTAGTCCCTTTATTAATCTGGGGTCGCCACAGCGGAATGAACCGCCAACTTATCCAGCATATGTTTTACGCAGCGGATGCCCTTCCAGATGCAACCCATCACTGGGAAACATACACACCCATTCACACATACCTATACCGCATGTCTTTGGACTTGTGGGGGAAACCGGAACACACGGAGGAAACCCACGCGAACACAGGGAGAACATGCAAACTCCACACAGAAACGCCAACTGACCCAGCCGAGGCTCGAACCAGCGACCTTCTTGCTGTGAGGCGAACGTGCTACCCACTGCGCCACCGTGCAGCCCCAGCTTAGAAATCACAGGATAAAATAAAATACATAGTAAAATATGACGCCGTTATTTTAAATAGCAAAAATATTTTAAATGTCACTGTTTTTGCTGTATGTTGAATCAAATAAATACACATTTTGTGAGCAAAAGAAAAACTTCTTTAAAACATTGTAAGCATGGTGTTGTGCATTAAGTATGATTACTATAACAACAAATAACAAAATGAAAGTTTTTTGTTTTTTCTTATAGATGATTTCTTATAGATCTTTTACCATGAACTTTCTACAGTACACTGTAGGGCCCCAAATCTTAAAATCTTGATAAACTAGAGTACATGGTCTCTCAAGTCCATCAGAAGATTAAAATTATAAGGTTCTTCTGACCTTTCTGAACAAAAAGCATTCTGCTGGAGCAAACCCAGCATCCTGACTCATCTAATACTATCCGTCCTTCCTTATTTTTTTCCTCCGCAGGACGAAAAGAATCAGATGATGACAACAAATGTCTGGCTCAAGCAGGTATGTGTGGCAATAAAAGAAATATGTGGAATTTAGTGGAAAAATAGATTAAATAATCTAGCACACAGTAAATAAGTGCTAATTACAAATTGGCAAAAACGAAAATAATGTAAGACATTTTGCAATGAGTTGATGTTAGTATCTTAAATTTTGTGGCCTCTTGTTCAGGAGTGGAATGATTATAAACTGCGCTGGAAGCCTTCAGACTACGACAATGTGACTTCTATCAGGGTTCCGTCAGAACTCATCTGGGTTCCGGATATAGTTTTGTACAACAAGTGAGTAACTGTTCATCTAAGCTAAACACCATTTAGCACCAAGACAAGCCAGAGGGAGAGATGTTAATTATGTAATGCTGTGTAGACTCTTTTGAATGTGGGATGTCGATTCTCAGAAGCACAAGCAGTGGCATGATCTATTAGGTGTAGTGTAGGTCATCCAATGCCATTGGAGTTGTTCTTAAAGTGAAATGAACTCACACTCTTCTTTACACTGCCATCTGCTGTTTGAATTTAGCAATGCACCTGTTTGGGCACTACACCAGTTTAGATTTCAGAAGTTCATATACTGTACACAGTTTAATTATTGGATCTGTCAAAATATGATTATATAATATTAATATTAATAATAGTAATAATACAAATGTACCAATAAGTATAGCAAAACCAGTGAATTTTGATTTTGTGGGGACATTTTTTGTCCCCTTGAAAAAATGAAAATGTAAAAATGCAAATTATTTCCTGTGAGGGTTGGGTTTTAGGGGTAGAGGGATAGAATATACAGTTTGTACAGTATAAAAATGAGTACGTCTATGAGAAGTCCCCATAAAAATAGCTGTATAAGTGTGTGTGTCTGGTGTGAAAACAAATTCTAGTCAAATAAAAATATCAACCCTAAAGTCTACACTTAAATACTACAATAAACAGGTTATAACAATTTATTTATTTATTCACTATCATTCCAGTTATTTATTTTTATGTATATAATTTTAATAAAATAACAAAACAAATAGTTTGTAAAACGGCCATAATTAAACTCATGTAATGTGAAGCAGTTTGGAACATAATAATAATAATAATAATAATACTTGTACATCACATCTGTATCTATTATATCAGTATTTGTAGCTGCAAGTATGCTAAAAATATTGTAACTTTCAGGTACTCGATTGGTTGGTTTGTTAGATTATTTTGTGTCATTAATATGTGTAAAAAATCTGAAATTGCAACTGACCAAATAAATGCTGCTGTCCTCTTCAGTGCAGATGGGGAGTTTGCGGTGACCCACATGACCAAAGCCCACCTCTTCCACACAGGTAAAGTGCGCTGGGTTCCACCTGCCATCTACAAGAGCTCATGCAGCATCGATGTCACCTTCTTCCCCTTTGACCAGCAGAACTGCAAGATGAAATTCGGCTCTTGGACTTACGACAAAGCCAAGATTGACCTAGAGCGCATTGAGAACACAGTGGACTTGAAGGATTACTGGGAGAGTGGAGAATGGGCCATTATCAATGCTGTAGGCACATACAACACCAAGAAGTACGACTGCTGCCACGAGATCTACCCAGACATCACCTACTTCTTCATCATTCGCCGTTTGCCGCTCTTCTACACCATCAACCTCATCATTCCCTGCCTGCTCATCTCCTGCTTGACTGTACTGGTCTTCTACCTTCCGTCCGACTGTGGTGAAAAGATCACGCTGTGTATTTCGGTCCTCCTCTCACTCACTGTCTTCCTCCTGCTTATTACAGAAATCATCCCATCCACTTCGCTCGTGATCCCACTCATTGGTGAATATCTGCTTTTCACTATGATCTTCGTCACTCTGTCCATCGTTATCACCGTTTTCGTGCTCAACGTCCATCACCGGTCACCAAGCACTCATAAGATGCCCTGTTGGGTTCACTCGGTCTTCTTGGAGTTGATCCCCCGTTGGCTGTTTATGCGCAGACCAGCACCGGACAGCCGTCGCAGACAGAAACTCTTGCTTCTGCAGCGACAGGTTCCAGGAATGACAGCACGGGTGCTTGGACCTGCAAATGCAACCCTTGGTACATCTACTAGCTGGTTTAGAGGGCAGTACTCTGGGGGGGACGAGTCCCGCAGGCACTTCTGTTATAAGGACTTAGAACTAGGGACGCTATCCTCTGCCATCTCACTTTCACTCCAGGCCGGCTCGCCATGTCCTCTTGGCTTAACTCCGCCTCCTCTACAAAAATTTGGCCCATCCCCTAGACTGGAAGTGGGTATGGCTTCCAGGCAGCCCGGTGGAAGAGCTAATGTTACAAAGAGGCTTGACAACATGACACCCCATGACAACCCTGGGTTCCCCCTGTCCCCCAGTGTCCTTCAGGCTTTGGAGGGGGTCCACTATATTGCAGACCACCTGAGAGCTGAAGATGCTGATTTTAGTGTAAGTTTCTTTCAAATTCCCTAGCGTAGGAGTAGGCAAGTTCCATCCTGGAGACCCGCAGTCCTGCAGAGGTTTGATTGAACATTCACTTCCACCAACCAGTGACTTTTCATCAATTGATAGTAATAGTACTAATATCTCAGGAACCGCACACTAGTGCTTTAGCTCTTACCTCTCAGGTAAGTCTTTTAGGGTGTCTAGGAGAGGTGAATTGTCCGAGCTGCAAAATCTAGCTACTGGGGTGCCTCAGGGCCACTTCTCTTCTAAATGACATCTTTTGGGCCTGTGATTTAGAAACTTTTCCTAACATTGATGCTGATTTGAGAAAAACTCTGCTGGACTACAACTCCTCAGGTCTGAACTTGCCTACCCCTTACCTTGCATGAAAAAAAATGTATATGAACATTTTTATATACCCACAGTAGATCCATCAAACTTGACACAGACCTATAGCCTGTTCAGTTCTATTTTAAACCTTTAAGCAAGGAGTTGTCAAGTCTCAAATTCAAGCTGTCCTTTACTAGTTACATGTTATGCTACATGAATATAATAATCCACTAATTCATCTTACTGTATGTCTTCACACAGGTAAAAGAAGACTGGAAGTATGTTGCTATGGTAATAGACAGAATCTTCTTATGGATGTTCATCATAGTATGTTTGCTGGGCACAATTGGTCTCTTTCTCCCACCATGGCTCGCAGGCATGATCTAGAAACACAGTACTGAGTATCTTATAAGAACATCGAGGACTTTTAATTTATGGGCTTCCACAGGAAGAACCAGCATGGGGACACAAACAACCCTCCTAGCAGTGATTATCAAGCAGTAATGGTGAAATTTCCCCTGCATTTGGCGTAGCATGCATGTTTGAGAACTGGAATGTGGCACCAATGGCCAGACCTGTCCTCCAATCTATACAACCATATAGGTTTTTGTCCCCTTTCTGAAATATGACCCATAGGAGCGTTTACTTAAATAGTGCCCCTACTGAAAGTAGTTCATTGTGAATTTTTATCTACATAAAAACCTGAATTAATAGAGAATTGAATTATAGTAGTGCAACAAACATGGGTTCAATCCAAGGGAACACACGCATTGTTAAAATGTACACCTTGAATAAACTGTAAATTGTGTTCTGTTTGCCAATTTTGGAAATTGACCATCTAAAAAGTTCACACACTACATTTTAAAGAGCCTGCATTTTGATTGGTAATACTGCTCAAATGTCATTTCTTGATGACACAAGCAACATCTTGTCATTATTTTTAAATCTAGATGGCTCTATAGGTCGTAAAATATATATATATATATTAAAAAAAAACTATTTGGTTATTTTTTAGAGGAGGAATCTCTCCAAATGCCAGGTATTTTCTAAAGACAGAGGAGCCAAAATTTAAAGAAGCTTGTTTATGAAAATGCTTGTATTTGAATGTATTGTATAACCTTGAATATTGTTAAAATTAGAGGTGGATAAGAGGGTCAGTGATGTACTGTAACTGACTACATTAATAAAATCACTAGGGTTGGTATTCCTCATGTCGTCCATGAATGTTTTCACTCAAACTACGCTTTAGGTCCCATAAGATTTATAGTCAAATCCCAAATGGCACCCCAAAAGCCTTACAATCATCCTCAGAATCCTCACATTGATAGTCATTAGACATAGAAGACTTCTCACCTTTCATTGTTCTGAAAGCTAAAATGAAGAATGGGACACCTTACAGACACACACACACACACAGCAGTGAATGAAGTCTGCAAGTGCACATGAAGTGTTACGTGTGACAATCGGGCCTATCCTGTTTGAAATGCAGAAACAGACTGCAGACTTCAGAAATGTCTTGGTATTTTTTGTCCATGCAATAGAAGGAAAATAACTAAAATTATGTGGTTACTAACATTCTTTAACTTCTCATCTTTGATGTTCAGCAGAAAGTCAGTCGTACAGGTTCAGAATGACCCAAGGATGAATAAATTAATGAAAAATAAGTGAATGAATGAATGAATGAATGAATGAATGAATGAATGGAACTGACTTCAAGGAACAAGAGAGTAACCAAACTTTGAGTGAAAATAAAGAAAAGCCAGTGGTGGATAATTTACATTTTGACACTTTCTGTACATTTACATTTAGTCATTTAGCTGACGCTTTTATCCAAAGCGACTTACAATTGAGGTTCACAAAAGAAGCAATCAGTACAAGAGGAAACAAAGCATACATAAGTGAAATCGGACTAGTCTTGAGTAGGTAAAACGCAATATACGAGCTAAGTGCAGTCAAGGTTTTTTTTTATTTATTTATTTATTTTTTATTAGTGGGTCAGGTGTAGACGAAAGAGATGAGTTTTAAGGCGATTTTTAAAGATGGACACAGAGTCTGCCAAACGTGTTGTAAGAGGCAGATCGTTCCACCATCGTGGGACCGAATCAGAGAAAGTGCGAGAGAGTGATTTCTTACCTTTTTGGGACGGCACCATGAGACGACGCTCGTTAGCAGAGCGCAGTGGTCTGGAGGGTAAATATGTCTGAGTGAAGGTAGGCGGGTGCTAAACCTGTGGTGGTCTTGTAGGATATGAGCAGAGCTTTGAATTCGATGCGCGCGGCTATAGGGAGCCAATGTAACCTGACAAAGAGGGGTGTTACATGCGCTCTTTTCGGTTCCTTGAAGACCACTCTTGCCGCTGCATTCTGTATCATCTGTAGAGGTTTGATAGTGCAGGCCGGGAGTCCAGCGAGTAAAGCATTGCAGTAGTCCAGCCTGGACTGGACCAGAGCTTGTACCAGGATTTGTGCAGCATGCTCTGAGAGAAAAGGTCTAATCTTCCTAATGTTGTAGAGAAGGAATCTGCAGGACCTGGCAGTGTTGGCAATATGATCTGTGAAGGTTAGTTGGTCATCGATTATTACTCCCAAGTTTTTGGCTGTTCTGGAGGGTGCAGTGGTCGATGATCCCAGTTGAACAGAGAGGTTGTGACGGATCTTAGGGTTTGCGGAGATGACGAGAAGTTCAGTTTTCGTAAGGTTCAGCTGTAGGTGATGGTTCCTCATCCAGAGCGAGATGTCACTCAGGCATGCCGAGACGCATGCTGAAACCGATTGATCATCCGGATGGAACGCAAGGTGAAGCTGTGTGTCGTCCGCATAGCAGTGATAGGAAAAGCCATGCTTTCGAATGACGGATCCCAATGATGTCATGTGGATCGAGAAGAGCAGCGGTCAGAGCACTGAGCCCTGAGGGACGCCGGTCTTGAGATGTTGCGATTCCGAGACTTCACCTTTCCACGATACCCTGAAGAACCTACCTGAGAGGTAAGACTGGAACCATTGGAAAGCCGTATCAGAGATTCCCAAGGTCTTGAGGGTCGAAAGGAGTATGCAATGGTTAACCGTGTCAAAAGCAGCTGAAAGATCTAGTAGGATGAGGACCGATGACTTAGAGGCTGCCCTAGCCAGTCTTAGGTCTTCAACAACCGAGAGCAGTGCGGTCTCCGTGGAGTGGCCCCTCTTAAAGCCTGACTGTTGAGGGAGGAGGGGTAGGAGGACAAAGAAGAGCAGAGAAGGTTTTGAAGAGAGTCCGAGAGTCAGGTGAGTTGTTAATTCGAGTATGGTAGAACTGAGTCTTGGCCGCTGAGACGTCAGTAGAAAAAGAAGAGAGGAGAGACTGATAGAGAGAGAGGTCGGCAGAATTGTTAGATTTGCGCCACTTTCTCTCAGCAGACCTGAGCCTGGATCTGTGTTCACGGAGAACATCAGATAGCCACGGAGCAGACGGGGTAGCACGAGTCGCTCGAGAGACGAGTGGACACAAACCATCTAGACAGGATGTTAGTGTGGAGCATAGAGAGTCAGTGGCACTGTCAGTGTTTAGTAGAGCGAGGTGGTCAGGTAGGGGGAGCATAGAAGAGACAGCAGAGGATAGGGTGAGTGGAGAGAGCATGCGTAGGTTGCGTCGGAAGGTTACAAGCGAGGAAGGAGATGTCGTGTTGGGTGCGGTGAGGTCGAGATCAAGAGTGACAAGGAAGTGATCAGATGTATGCAGCGGGGTTACCCGAGTGTGGTGAGTGGAGTAGTAGCGTGTGTAGATGAGATCAAGTTGGTTACCAGATTTGTACTGTTGCTTGATAATATTCCAATTAAACCACTGAAGGCATATGGTCTGTTTTGAGGATGATTTTAGGTATTTTTCTTAACTTTGCACAAGCCGGTACCCTTGCTGTCTATGGAGAATGAGGGAGCTCTCAGATTTCACCCAAAATATCTTAATTTGTATTGCAAAGATGAACGAATGTCACATTTGTTATAATGTCTTGTGGTGATTTTGAAAGTCAAATTTATCAACATATTTTATTTTAATGCTGTTTGTAGACATAAAAATCGTCATTTAAAAAAACGTGATTCTCTCCTAAAGCTTTTGTCTATAGTGCACAAACTTAATTAATAAGACTAAAGAACTGTTGAATTATTCTGCAAGCTAGTTGTTAACATTTATACATTTCCACCCTCAAATCAATATAAACTTAAATGTTTGGGGTATTTTCCATAAATCATTATATGTTATACACCAGGAATTTCACAACCTTAAATCACACATAAGATCGGTTCCAAAAAAAGAAAAAAAAAGAGGTTACTTTAAGTGTACCCATAGCAACTTGTTTAAAAAAACCTACACAGCAATAATATCTTCCAAAGCACAACTGATTTTAATCATTCTTTCTTTTTTTAAATTATGTATTCGACATAAAACAAACAATATAATTGTAGTTCACAGTGATAAAAAAAAATGTTTTAGGTTAATCAACCGAAAATTTGGGGTTAATTTACCCAAAAATGAAAATTTATAGTAATTAATAAAAGAATTTTCATTTTGGGGTGAATTAACCCTTTAACTCTACTTTCTGAAATGCCCCTCTGGCTTACTTAGCTTTCTACAATTATAAAAGTTTACATGGAGCACTGAACATGATATGACATCAGTAAAACTATCCTGCATTTCTATTGGCTGTTTTATGCCCCATTCTGGTGTTGGCACTGCCCTATCCCTGCCTTACAATCTTAATAAACAGGTGAATAAGTTTGTCCTGCACTCAGCTCTGAATCGGTCCTCTAGTCTGCTGGTGAGTCTGGATCGTCAGGTTTGGGTTTGGCCAGGTTAGAGCGCACCCGAGCCTGATCTACAGCATCTAACAGGTTCTTGGCATCCATGGCCAAAGTGTGAGCCGCTGCCAGCATCTGTTTCTTGCACTCCTCCTTCAGCGAGGTGATGGCGTTCTGCTGGGTAAGACGCATCTTACTGATGAGCTCAGCCAAGTCTTTATTTAACAGCTTCTGAGTGCCTTCGATCTGAGAGCAGAGACAAAGGCATGTTGAGTTCACATTTGCACTTATCTGTACTGGAGAAGATTTAACTCTTAGCTTTTAGCACCACTTTGGCAACATCACACTTGGCAAAAAGTCATCAAATCAGATTGATACCTCTGTTCTACAAGAAATATGCAGAGTTGGTAGTATGTCATCCACACTGTTGATCAGATCTCGTAATGACAGTCCGACAGTCTGCAAAAAAAAAAAAAAAAAAAAAAAAATTAAAATTGTTTAATATTCAAAATTCAAATTAAGATGTTTTTAATGAAGCATAAAAGGTTTTTGTCCCTTAAAGGGTTAGTTCACCAAAAAATGAAAATGTATACACTATTTACTCACCCTCAACTGGTTATAAACCTTTATTAGTTTATTTTTTCTGTTGAACACAAAAGAAGATATTTTTAAGAAAGCTGGAAACCTGTAACCATCAACATCCATAGGAAAAACAAATATTATGGAAGTCAACGGGTAAAGGTTTACAGCTTTATTCAAAATATCTTGAGATCAAAAGATTGTGTTCAACATAAGAAAGAAACTCAGGTTTGGAACAAGTGAAGGGTGAGTAAATGATGACAGAAATTTCATTTTTGGGTGAACTATCCCTTAACTGAGAACCCTGGTAAAAATCTTGTAAAACCAAACATTCTATAAAGGCATATAAAAATCATAAAGGAAGTTGTTTTAAGATGTGATAGCTTTTATTTACAGCATGTGATGAATTTTATTTACAGCGTGATTTACTTTACAACACCTTTATGACCTTTTTGCACCTTCTAAGGCTGTGTTTACAATAGTGTGTTTTCGTTTTAATAAGGCATTTTAAAATAAAATGATCCCCGTCTATAATGGTGTTTACTGCGTTTCAGAAAAAACAATCTCTGTCAACACTATAAAACCTAAAACAAATGATGCATGCCTATTCACGCACACTGAGCATGCATATATTTTGCTGGCATCCATACATGTTTTCTACCAGTTGCATAATGGTCATACGCTCATCTGTCTGTGTTTACAAACTAAAGGCTCTTCAGCATATTCAAAATGCTCCATTTTCACAGGTCAAAGATGCCAGAATAGTGTGGACGCCAGGCGTAACTGTAACAAGCGTATGCATTTTTTAAACAAAAATGCTCTAGTGTAAATGGTGCCTAGAGCCACATTTACACTTGGTTTTAACATTTCAATAATATGATTGTTATGGGACATGCTTTCAGTTAAAATGATTCAGCTAAAACAGCTAATGATTTCAGCTAAAAATCTTCTTCAATGCTCTGCTTAAGTAAAGAGTAAATAAATATGAAATTACTAGAATCAATAGCATAATCAGAATTCAATATTAGCGTGAACAATCAATTTGTTTTGGTTAGATTGTCACCTTGACAGGAGAGATGTATTCAGTAGACGGCATTGTGTTAATGTCGTTTTTCAGCTGCACCACCACTTTCACCACATCCATGACACACTGGTACACGGTGTCCTCTGAACGGTCCAGTTCAGCTGTGGGTGCAGGCTGACAGAGACACAGCAGACACAAAATTGAGTCATGGACCGTATCTTTGTGAAGTCAAATATATTTATTTACACATTAAACATGTGTACTGTACATAAGAGTGTTGGTAAATGTGGAGTCCTAACCTGCACTGCTATTCTGGGTGGTTTTGAAGGAGGATGATGGAGTTCAGCTTTGAGTAAATGCAGGAAAAAAAACAGTATGGAAATTAAAACCTTAATACAGCACTATTCTATTCATTTTCTCATTAAATACACTATGTGATTTGCTTGTAGAATTTAAAATCAAATAAATGATAGTCTGTAGAATACAGAGGACTCACCATAGCTGAGTGGTGGTTCAGGTGGCTGGTAAAAAATATACACATATACATATAAAATGAATATACAAAATTATGTAAAAAATTATTAGCACCCTTGTAAAATTTGAACTCTTTTTCAAATATTCCCTGAGTGCTGTTTAATTTTTTATAAAAAAATTGTGTCAACACATTTTTAAACATAATAGTTCATTCATTCATTTTTCTTCAGCTTAATCCCTTTATTCATCAGGGGTCGCCACAGCGGAATGAACCGCCAACTTATCCAGCATATGTTTTACACAGCGGATGCCCTTCCAGCTGCAACCCAGTACTGGGAAACATCCATACACACTCATCCACACACATACGGCCAATTTAGTTTATTCAATTCCCTTATAGCGCATGTCTTTGGACTGCGGGGGAAAGCGGAGCACCCAGAAGAAACCCGCACAAACCCGGGGAAAACATGCAAACTCCTCAGAGAAATGCCAACATAATAGTTTTAATAGCTAAGTTATAATAACTAATTTTCTTTGCCATGATGACAGTACATAATATTTTACTAGTTATTTTACAATATACTAGAATTAAGCTTAAAATGCTATTTAAATTTAAATTTGAGAAAAAAAAACTATTTTGACATTAAAAATTATATATAATAAAATTAAAAACTGTTTATATTTCAGCCAAACTAAAAGAAATAAGATTTGTCTACAGAAGGAAAAATATAATAGGAAAATACTGTGAAAATTTCCTTGCTCTGTTAAACACCACTTGGGATTTTTTTTTTAAAGATTTAAAATTTCACAGGAGGGCTGATAATTTTGCCTTCAACTGCAGTACTCTATGATTATATTTTACATTAAATCTATGAACTGATAAAACAGAAGGAAGAGTTCAGATGCAAAAACCTATAAGTGCGGTCTAAAATTTAGCATTTTTCTCAGCCTCCTATGTTTATGTTCAGTTATTTCATTTTATAAGCAATGAAAATAACCAGTTCTTTGCAATAATTGTAAAATTATTGAGCTTACACACAGGACAGAGACTAAAAACTTTCAGACAGCACTTACAGTAGAGATTTTCACATCTGAACTCATTGCAATATGTAATATGAACTTTAAGAACTTTAAAAAGAACACACCTCAGGAATTTTAGTGCCTTCACGAACCATTGGGTCCTGAAAAAGAACAGCAATTATTCATTTTGTTTTATGAAAATATTTCCATACATGAGCTGAACAAATAGGGTACAATCCTTACTAGAAGCTTCTCCTCCTTCTTTAACCATTTGGTGTCCTCCTCCATTTGCTCTTTCTGCATCTTCAGTGTGTTCTGTAATTGATCCTTCTCCAACTGCCACAGCCGCTGAGCATCTTCTTTACTGGACGGCCCAAAGCTGAAGTCTCCCTCCTACACCAGATACAGACATACATGCCCAAATAGATTTAAAAATAGAGAAATTGTTGTTGTTTAAAAAAAGTCCAATTATTTTACTTTTATTAAAATCAAACAAATAAAAAATTAAGAAAACCTAAAATAGGAATCATGGCCAAATTTTACCCCAAGACTGAGTCGCCGGTTTGGAGTCTTTGGGATGGACAGGTTAGTTGAGTCCACAGGTGACTGGTAATCACACGGACTGGCCAGATCTGGTGAACTGGCACATAAAGCCTCATTAAGCTGGTCAAAAGAAAAGAATATGGCACATTAATATGTATTATTATGTTTATTTAGCTATTAAAAACAAAAACAAAAACAAAAAACAACCATGATACAAAATGTACAAAAGTCCAGTGAAATGCAATTAAATGCTTAACAATAATAATAATAATAATAATAATAATAATAATAATAATGTTACATTAGGTTAGCATTGTTGCCTCACTGTGTGGAGTTTGCATGTTCTCCCCATGTTCGCGTGGGTTTCCTCCGGGTGCTCTGGTTTCCCCCACAGTCCAAAGACATGCGCTATATAGGTGAATTGAGCAAACTAAATTGGCCATAGTGTATGTGTGTGAATGAGTGTGTATAGATGTTTCGCAGTACTGGGTTGCAGCTGGAAGGGCATACGCTGTGTAAAACAAATGCTGGATAAGTTGGCGGATCATTCCGCTGTGGCGACCTCTGATGAATAAAGGGACTAAGCCGAAGAAAAATGAATGAATGAATAAATGTTTAATTTAATAGCAATAGTTTATATACAAATAATCCTTTCAGGGATATTTACAACGATGATCATTTCATGACATTTTAATAGATTCTATTTTGCTAATTTAGTATGATCAGTGTTTATTTTATATATTTTAATAAATGCAGGTCAGTATAAGTATGTTATTTTTTACCTAAATCTATCTGTTATGCTGAATCATGATGCTAATTGAACATGATTTCACTAGGAGTTAGACATATTACTTTCACAAATGTTATTTGAATCATGAATCATTTGCTTGCATTTGCTGCAACACTTTTGTAAATGTAATTTTATGCAGACACTAGAATCTTGTCTTTGACCCATATGTAATATTTAATAAACAAAAAATACCATTTATAATTATATGTTATTCATTCATTCATTCATTTTCTTTTCGACTTAGTCCCTTTATTAATCTGGGGTCGCCACAGCGGAATGAACCGCCAACTTATCCAGCATATGTTTTACGCAGCGGATGCCCTTCCAGCTGCAGCCCATCACTGGGAAACATCCATACACACACATTCACACACATACACTACGGACAATTTAGCCTACCCAATTCACCTATACCGCATGTCTTCGGACTTGTGGGGGAAACGTCCTGGTTACGTCCGTAACCCACGTTCCCCGAATAAGGGAACGGAGACATGCGTCTGGTAACAGACTATGGGAGTACGTCAGACGACCAATCACTCTGAAGAGTAAGAAAACGGGCCAATGAAATGCCAAATTGAATTGGCAGAGCTCTGCTCCACAGCTGGCAGCAATGAGCCATCAGCGCTATATAAGCTGCACGCTGCGGAGTGAGCCTCAGAATTTGCCTGCTGAAGAGCCGATCACTCAGATAATCAGCTGGAGACTCAGCTGCTGTGGCAGTGGAGACGCACGTCTCCGTTCCCTTATTCGGGGAACGTGGGTTACGGACGTAACCAGGACGTTCCCCTTCATACGGGAACTTCAACGTGCGTCTGGTAACAGACTATGGGAGACTGTATGGAAAACGCCACTGCAGCTAAGCCCGTCACGCTCCTGATGTGAAGTTTGCCAAGCATAGCGTGGGTGCACAAGCATCACCAAGAGCGCAACCTTCCAACATCCCCTAGGCCCTTAATTACCATTACATGGGAATAATTACAATTTAGATCGGGGGTCGTAAATGTGCTTTTACCTAGCTAATATAGTCTAGGGATTTTAGAAATACGACAGTACGTTGGGAAAGCGTGCCAGTCTCCGAAGGGGGAGGACGCTGCGGAGGCCACCTGCTACCCAAGAGGGGAGACTTGATGGCAATAAGGACTTATGGACTAGCCCTATGGAGGGGGAGTGCTACATATGATAAGCTGGTTAGCGGGTAGGGAAGACACGGCTCCGCCTGGTCAGGGGGAACACCCCCATAAATAATCATATGGGATCACCATCGGGGACCGCGCATATCTGGCACCGAACCTCAGCATGTGGGAAGACCAAGAGTGGGCGTACCAGACATCACACTGAGCCAGGCACCCAGCTCCTCCGCTGAGTCGGGTGCTGGGGGCCTCGGAGGAATTCTCTAGGGTTCACCAAGCGGGAAACTTACTAGCAGAATAGAAAAGGTGCACGTATCTCCGGGTTAGGGAGCATGGTGCAGCAAGCGTTTTTGACACCGAGTTTAATTTCGTCCCGATTGACCGGAGTAACCCAGTAATCGGGAGGAAACCGACTCCACTCGAGGATTATAAAATCTCGTGAATGTGTTAGGTGTCGCCCAGCCCGCAGCTCTGCATAATCTGTTAAGAGGCGCTGCGTACTCACGCCGAAAAGGAGGCACCGCTTTTTTTTTTTTTTAAGTGTGCTCTCTCTCCCGGGGGACACAGCTTGCCCTGGCACATGAGGCGAGGACAATGGCATAACTATAAAATGGACCAACCTCTGCTTTGATACGGCACTTCCCTTCTGCCGATCATAACAGAAAAGAGCTGCTTAAAGACGTATGCTTTTCGTGTCACATTAAGCTCAGTGCGCGGACATACAATAAAAGAGCTGGGTCTGCCTCCTCCGCAGACAGCACTTGCAGGCTCACTACCACTTTTAATATTAAAAGGGGTGGTAGGAACCTTGGCACAAGCTGAACCGGGGTCTCAGGTAAACGTGAGAGTAGGCCGGTCCATATTCCTGGCACGATTCGCTGACCGAAAATGCCACCGGAATCCTAACCCTTCTGACTGATACCAACGCGACCAGCAGAGCTGCCTTCATGGACAGAAAACTTATAGATACTGAGTCGAGTGGCTCAACGGACCTAACCATAACCGCTGGGGCTAGAGAGATCCCGAGAGGGCAAGAGAGGGGGGCGGGGATGGAATTAACCATCTCGCGCCACGCACCTCTGAGGAACCGGCTGATAAGGTTATGCTTTCCCAGCGCGCTACCATCCGCCGCCACAGAGAGCAGGGATGGCAGCACGCCAAACCTTCAGTGTGGAGGGTGACAGCCTGCGCTCCAGTTATCCTAAAGAAAGAAAACACAACACTAATCTGGCATGTCCGGGGTTCTTCTCAGAGAGAAGAGCTCCACACAACGAATAGACTCCACTACAGGACATAGGGTTGCCAATACAGGGTGCTCTAGCCTGAGTGACGGTGTTAACCATCTACTGATAGGTCACCTAAGTCTACCGCGCTCTGTCTAGAAACCCTCAATGAGGGTTCCAGAACGCTGCGCGGGTGCCAGAGGGTGCCCGTCCCAGAAAAAGGAGTACTTCTTCCGGGGAATTCGTTAGGGAGGGCCATCACGAGGAGTGTGTGAGTCTGCAAACTCGGGTCCGGTTGGGTCAAAGAGGCGCAACGAGCGAGACCCGCACCTCGTCTCCCCGACCTTGCACAGAGTCTGTGCGCGCAGGCTCACTGGGGAAAAACACATACTGCGTAAACCCTGGGCCAGCTGAGAGCCAGCGCATCCGTGCAGAGCAGGGAAAGCAGCTGGCGACGGGCCGCTCGGGAGAAGCGGCAGGATGTCCTGGGCCTCTCTGAAGCGTGCCCATAACAGCTGGACTGTGCCGGGGTGGAGTCTCCATTCTCCCAGAAACGGCAGCCATGCTGGCCATCCTAACCAACACGTGTGTCCCCTCTCGTACCGGTAGGAACCGGCGGAGAGCGAGAAACACTGCCAACAACTCCAGGCAATTGAATGCCAACGCAACTGAAGTCCGATTTACGAACCTGCGGCTGCATGCTCGATATACACAGCCCACCAGCCCGTACTGGAAGCATCCGTCAGAATGACAGCATGACTGGACACTTGTTCTAAGGGCACCCAGGCCCGTAGAAGGCAAGGTCCATACAGGGGCTGAAGGTGCGGAGACACAGCGTAGTGATGGACACCCGGTGCGCTCCGTGCGCCATGCCCATCTGGGGACCCGATCGCGAAGTTAGCGCTGAAGTGGTCTCATATGAACAATTGAGCGGCGTGATAGCGGCTACAAAATGTCATATGCCCCAGGAGCCTCTGAAAAACTTCAGTGAAAGCACTATAACTGCCGAATTAAACGAACAGGGCAGCACTAGCCCAGCGCGCTAAAAGCGCGCCGTGATGGAGACCGGGTCCAGCTCCAACCCGAGATGAGAGAAGCTCTGCCAGGGGGAGAGCTTGCTCATTCTCGGTTGACCCGAAACCCCAACAGGCCGAGGTGCCAGAGCACCAGGTCCCTATGCATAATCGACTAATTCAAAGGTCTGAAATTTTTTTTTACCCAAGTCAATGAATAATCAAAAATGCAGATGCGCTTGTGCCAAAGAGGCACAGGGCATCCTCCACGCATGGAACAGGGAGAGCCCGAAGGGGAGGACCATTTACTGCCATGCTCGGGCCCGTCGCACTTTAGGAGGGAGAGAGCGAGACATAGAGTGAGCGTCCTTCAGGTCTATAGCTGCAACCAATCCCGCAGACGGACGCACTGGGGGATGCGTTTCTGCATGAGCATCCCGATCAGCATCCTGAACAGATGACAGATCAAAACGCGCAGATAGGATTGGTATAACCCACCGCTCTCTGGGTACGATGAAGTAGGGGCGTAAACCTACTCTTCATCTCGGCTGGAGGGACCGGCTCGATTGTATCCTTCGCCAGGAGGATAACAATCTTCTCATGCGAGACAGGGGTAGCATAGCGATGATTACTTAAATACACACCCGTGAACTCGGGAGGCCAACAGCGCGTTGAAACGCATAGCCGAGTCTGACCGTCCGTGTGAGCTACTACGACGGGCTGAGCAGCGCTAACCAGGCTGACAGAGTCCGAACGAGCAGCATCACCGGAACGATCGCTGACATACCCGCGGAGGGGCAGCTTCGGGATGGGGAGTGCTCACCCCAGGAAGCAGAGCGTCCCGAGGAAGAACTGAAAATAAGAGATTGACTCTTACCTTCCTCCCAGGATCCCGCGGAGAGGCTGGAGGTGCGAGAAAGGAGATCATCCTCTGGCGCCCTCAAAGCCTGTGGCGAAGTGCACCAAAGCTG
The DNA here is from genome assembly GCA_903798115.1 of Danio jaintianensis. Taxonomy (NCBI): domain Eukaryota; kingdom Metazoa; phylum Chordata; class Actinopteri; order Cypriniformes; family Danionidae; genus Danio; species Danio jaintianensis. Next base: position 10,826,328 of record CAIGQV010018299.1, on the reverse strand, counting down.
AGAGCTGGAAGGCAGTGCGTCCCATGCTGGCAGCAATTGGGCTTCCACACCCAGAGGGAGGAAAAGCCGCTCTTTTCGGATCGCTACATTCGTTCGCGGGGGAGCCCCAGCCCTCCACCGAGGAAAGAACGGTTCTCCTCCTCTCCAAGTGGCCCGCCTTAGGTTCGCTTCGCGGTCCGATTACCGGACTTTACGGCGACCTATGATAGGAGCGTCAACTTCCTGCGGCGAGGCTCGGCGCGTTCACTAGCCAGTGTAACGGGCTGTGACGGCGGAGCATTTTGGAGCCGCGGGAAGAGTGCTCTCGGCGAAGAACAGCCAGCGCGGACGGGTCCGGTGGGGGAGCAGTTTTTTCGAGCCCATAAGGAGATGACCTGCTCCATCGCGTATGGCTGATCTCTCACCACCGAAGACTCCTGGGTAAAGTCCCCGACAGTGTCGCCGAGTAGGCCTGCCTGGGATATGGGCACACCAAGAAAGCGTACTTTGTCGGCGCGGCGCATATCTGCCAGGGTAAGCCAAGGGTGGCATTTCCGGACCACTGTGTGGCCATCGTCCTCCCCAGGGCATGGGCGGCCGACTTGAAGGTCATGAGAGCATAGTCGACCACCGTGCGGTGCTTACGCATAAGCCTGGGGAAGAACCGCCCCTGTGCAGCACGGCAGGTGTCGTGGTGCAGGGCAGAAGCGGCATGGCCCGCAACGGTGTGGGCTCTGGCCATGAGAGACACAGAGAACCCACCCGCCTTGGACGGGGGTCTCATCTTACCCCTCCAGGTGGCGGCGCCAACCACCTGAGGAATAGCTTCGTACCCACTGGCCGCCTCGCCATCAGGGGAGGTGAAGGCGGAAGCACACGAGGACCGGGCAGAGAAAAAATGCCCTCTATGCCAGCGTGCGCTCGCTGTGCGCCCCTGGGAAGAAGTGGACAGGAGCTGGAAGATTCATCTTACATCAGCCCGCACGCCACACCTCTAGTCGGTCCGGCGGTGAGACTGGGGGACAAGCCATCTCCAGCCACACCACCGAAGCAGCCCAGGAAGCGCAGCCATCATGTCTGATTCGAGAACCGTGACTATGCATTGCACCCCGTAGGATGGAAGCGAGCCCGGTCTGTCATCTGAGCATGACAGCTCGGCCTCCGATGTCGCGATGGACATCTGATCTCCAGTCTCATCAAGCGGAGGCGCGGGCATCCCGGGGGATGAACCACACCACCACTCGAAGCTTGGATGGAGCGTGCTGTGGAGGAGTGGGGGGTCCACTGGCCCGGAGGCGACGGATAAACCCCCACTGTAATCCTCAGATCTGCCCGCGTGCTAACCGCTTTCACAGGGAGCAACGGGGGTGGCTTGGAAGCCGCGATCTCAGCTGTGCAACAGCCATGCCCTCACAGTGAGAGCATGAGCTGTCCGCGAGCATCGCATCGACATGCTGTACCCCCAGACCTGTGATGCGATACCCGTGCCCATCATCCGGAGATAGGAACCACCGCATCAAGAAACGCACAGTCAGAACAGCGTCTTGAAAAAGACGTGTTGATTGACTGTGTTGCTCTCTTAGGGAATCTGCTCTTTTAATGGAAACTGCTCTTTTGTGCACACCAGCGAAACGCCCAGGGGACAGGGAAGCCCAGATTGACTGCCGCTGTCGCGTCATCTCCCGCACTGGTGAGTAAACTGGTTTCAGTCTTGAAATCAGGTTGGCAGATAGAGTGTCTTCAGTCTCTGTGAGAGGCTCTGAAGTAATTAAATTCTGAGGCTCACTCTACAGCGTGCAGCTTATATAGCGCTGATGGCTCATTGCTGCCAGCTGTGGAGCAGAGCTCTGCCAATTCAATTTGGCATTTCATTGGTCCGTTTTCTTACTCTTCAGAGTGATTGGTCATCTGACGTACTTCCATAGTTTGTTACCATTTATGACCAGGGGAACCGGAGCACCCGGAGGAAACCCACGCCAACAATTATATGTTATATTAGTCTTAATTTGCATGCATTTACATACATTCAATAACTCTATATAACACTTTGGTGCTTAGTATTCCATATATAAATACAGATGCTATCATACCTTTATATAATATTTATTTTTCCAATAAATCAAGAGAAATGTAGAAATTTGTTGTAAAATGTGTAATCTATTAGTAATGTGCCCTTTAATTCTTTACTTAAAATAATTTGGCCCATATCTAATAATAACAATCTTCTCTTCTCTGATGGCATAAACTGGCAAGAGGGCGGGACAACCTGTTTCTAACATGAGATCAGTAAAAATATAGCAAACCATAACCATCCAATCAATTCCTGATGAATGAAATAAAGTTCTGCCTTTTCCTTATTTCAGATAGCATTTCACTCAGATTTGCATCACAAAAGACTAATGTGAAAAGACTTTTGCAACTTCCATTTCATGCTGACTTAAAATAAAATGAATACACTACCTGAAGATGTAGGCCGACTCCAAGGGTATTTCCAAAGCGGGTAGTGTTGACTCTGGAGGGCTGGAAGAGTAAACAAAACACACTGCTTGTAAAGAGGAACCTGGATCCGCAACTGAGTGTTAAGAGCAAACAAACGGCATCTGAAAGCTGACCGCTACCTTTGGTGGAGGTTCACTAATGTTAATCTTGGGCTCCAGGGTCCGGATGTTACGAGCCTTGTCTCGCTCTCTTTCAGCCTCCAACTCTTTCTCCATTTGGTGAACATCACTGTTAACAAAGGTCAGTAAATGAATGTCAAAACAATGGTAAAACAAGACTCAAAAATGTCAGTGAATGCAGTGTTTTCATCAGTATAATTCAGACAAACAATGACACACCAATTTGCAAATAACCTGCAAAAATCTGCTTGATGCAGTTTATTTAAATAGAAAATATCAGATTTATAGAATGTGGTAATATTGAAAAAAGTTTACACTACTTGGCAACCCTTTCTGCATAAAAAAATGTAAAACAAAAATACATAAAAAAATGTATCTATACGTTTTCTAGAAATATATTTATATGTATTCCATCTTAGTTTACTTTTGTTTAATTTTATCGTTTTGTGTATGTTTCTGTTTTTTAATATTGTTTTTGGTGCTAGATGTTTTCTCTAATTCAGAAAGCCAAAAAAGTAAGAAAAAAAAGAAGAAAAAAAATACCTCTGTTAATAGACTGGAACAAATGATGTCCTGTTGTCTCTTTAAATAAATTTTGTATCTCTCTGATTGACAAGCATCAATAAAAAGAGAGTTAAACTAATAAACAGGCAGAAAGTGGGTTAATGTGTTTACATGCTGGTAAAAATCTGCCATCAACATATGATTAAGCCAATTACCTCAAAGAAAAACAGGTTAACACAGATTAAAACCAAGTGCCTTGTCAGCTTTTGAAGGCTAATCAGGTTAAAAGTGTACATGTACAGTAAACCTAGTTAGAATAAGGTCATCTACTATGGTTCAGAAACCTGATATTGCAGGCTAGTTCAGTGAAGGTGGGTCTCTCGCGTGGGTCGTAGCTCCAGCAGCGGGTCATGAGTGAGTACAAGGCAGGAGGGCACTGCTCAGGTTTGGGCAGCCTGTTGCCCTGTTCCAGCTGGTTTATCACATCACGGTTGTCCAGCCAGTGGAACGGCTGTTTACCTCGATTCATAATCTCCCAAACACACACAGCTGGATGACAGCAAAACAAAAGAGGATCAAATAAGCATGATGGGGGAATGACAAACTTTTGCATAATGTATTATTCTGTTTGTAAAGTATAAATATGTACTTTTATTTGTGCACAATTGAATACTGCTTTACTTGAATAATACTTTCAAGATCTATTTTGATCTATTAAGATTTATATTGTACATTTCAAATCTAAAAGACAGGTGTATTCATGTATTTATTGGTTATTTTTGTGCAAGAAGTTTAATACAGTAGATCTCTAACAGACATCCAAACATAGGCATCTTGGCTAAAACAAGGCTAAATTTTGGCTGTCAGTTAAAATCTAAAAGACGTTGTCTAAGAATAGCCCAAAATTAGACTAGTCATCAAATATGGAATAAACAATGATTACGCATGTGAAGTCTGTCTAATCTGTCTATTTGATGACTAGTCTAGTTTTGGGATATTCTTAGACATCTATTAGATTTTTGCTGGCAGCCCAAATGTAGCCTTGTTTTAGCTAGGACATATTAGGTACATGACATATTTAGGTAAACATATTTGTAAAAGATAAAAAATAATCTTAGATCAAATGTAGAATAATTTCTACACAAATATAATTTATATAAACTTTATATGTACTTTATATCTATAGTTTGTATAAAAGAGGCCCATTTATAGGAAAAATGACACGATTCTGTAAAGTTAACAAAAAGTTTGAAAAGCAAATATTAACATTCTCTCAGAATTAAACAAGATTTATGATGTGAGACTTTTCGAACCACAGTATGCAAACAATCTGAGAGAACTTCCAGAATGCTCTGTGTATTGAACATGTCAAAGCATTACTCTACATTAACTGGTTGTTAAAATCTTTTGGGACAGTTCTTTTTTATAAATAAAAATAAATAAATATTTTTGCCAAATATGCAATAGATTGATTGAACATTTAATTCAGAATAAAAATCTACTGAGAAAGAGTGAGGCCAAAGTTGTGTTGTCTGTGGCGACCCCTGAAAAATCAGGGACTAAGCCAAAGGAAGTTCTCTGTGTTGGGATCTTCTGTTGTGCACTTTCTCCTCACTTCAGTACTGATGATAGAGAATCCGTACTCTTACGTGAAGCCATTAAAACAAAAAGAGTGAGAAACTCATGATTCAGACTGCTTTCTGTTTGTTTAGTCATTTGTTATATGTAGGGCTTCACATATAAAAGAATAACCTGTTGATTTGTCAAGATCAGCTTTAAGGAAGATATCAGTTAATTGAAGACTGAAAAACAGATTTTTGTTTTACAGTTTTGTCTTTATCTGTATTTTTCTTGAACAGTTCTAAGGCATTAGTTTAAAATGAACTGGCAAACTGTGAAAAGTTGTGAAGGAAATGAAAGTCAGTTATCATATGATAATTTGTATAAATTAAGTTTAATAATGGCCCTGGAGCGCTGAATAATGTTTGTAAGCAGAGCATGCCAAAACAGGAAATTGGATTCATAAAAATGAATTATGTGCCCTCCGAGAACTAGACTGATGACTAATAAAGAGCCGTGGAGGCAATTTTAGAAATAATGGCTTCTAAACACCTTTCAGACTTAAAGTATGCAATATACATACTAAAAATGCCTATGTTTGTCAGCCAAACAAGTGAATGTCAGTCTAAAATTGCTATAATAGAGTATTTCATCAGTACAACAGCCATGTGTTAAAATTTGATTATTTTCTTCTATTCACCCACCAAACATCCACACATCACTTGCCGCGGTGAATCGTCTGAAGTTAATGGATTCAGGAGCCATCCATTTGATTGGTAAACGAGTAACAGATGCTGCAGACATACAGTAATGCAAATTAATAAGAAAATTCAATGCTTGCTAAACAAAAAATAAACACAACAAAGAATACTTTAGAAGATTTATATAACATGGTATTAGGGGAGATCATTGAGGTCATTGTAATTTTAAAAGGGGGTTAAATGATTAATCTTGAAATGATGTGTTTTCACAAGTATTCTGAGTGTGTAAAAACAGCTGAGGTAACCTTTGTAATATTCTTCTTCCTCTATGTATCTGGAAAGACCGAAGTCACCCAGCTTCACACACTCCGGTGTGGCAACAAGCACGTTTCGTACAGCGATGTCTCTGTCAACAGAATCACACAAAACAAATATGACAACAACCACCATTTATGACCATAGTTCAACCCAAAAAATATGAATTTGTTGGTAATTCACTTGCCCACAGGCCATCTGGGATGCAAGTGATTAGATTCTCCATAACATTGAGGATTTTTAGCTGAAACCATAGACCCTGATCATTCATATACAGTCGTGGCCAAAGGTTTTGAGAATGACACAAATACTAGTTTTCACAAAGTTTGCTGCTAAACTGCTTTTAGATCTTTGTTTTAGTTGTTTCTGTGATGTACTGAAATATAATTACAAGCACTTCATACGTTTCAAATGCTTTTATCGACAATTACATGACATTTATGCAAAGAGTCAGTATTTGCAGTGTTGGCCCTTCTTTTTCAGGACCTCTGCAATTCGTCTGGGCATGCTCTCAATCAACTTCTGGGCCAAATCCTGACTGATAGCAACCCATTCTTTCATGATCACTTCTTGGAGTTTGTCAGAATTAGTGGGTTTTTGTTTGTCCACCCGCCTCTTGAGGATTGACCACAAGTTCTCAATGGGATTAAGATCTGGGGAGTTTCCAGGCCATGGACCCAAAATGTCAACGTTTTGGTCCCCGAGCCTCTTAGATATCACTTTTGCCTTATGGCACGGTGCTCCATCGTGCTGGAAAATGCATTGTTCTTCACCAAACTGTTGTTGGATTGTTGGAAGAAGTTGTTGTTGGAGGGTGTTTTGGTACCATTCTTTATTTATGGCTGTGTTTTTGGGCAAAATTGTGAGTGAGCCCACTCCCTTGGATGAGAAGCAACCCCACACATGAATGGTCTCAGGATGCTTTACTGTTGGCATGACACAGGACTGATGGTAGCGCTCACCTTTTCTTCTCAAGCCTTTTTCCAGATGCCCCAAACAATCGGAAAGGGGCTTCATCGGAGAATATGACTTTGCCCCAGTCCTCAGCAGTCCATTCGCCATACTTTTTGCAGAAGATCAATCTGTCCCCGATGTTTTTTTTTGAGAGAAGTGGCTTCTTTGCTGCCCTTCTTGACACCAGGCCATCTTCCAAAAGTCTTCGCCTCACTGTGCATGCAGATGCAATCACACCTGCCTGCTGCCATTCCTGAGCAAGCTCTGGACTGGTGGCACTCCGATCCTGCAGCTGAATCTTCTTTAGGAGACAATCCTGGCGCTTGCTGGACTTTCTTGGACGCCCTGAAGCCTTCTTAACAAGAATTGAACCTCTTTCCTTGAAGTTCTTGATGATCCTATAAATTGTTGATTTAGAAGCAATCTTAGTAGCCACAATATCCTTGCCTGTGAAGCCATTTTTATGCAACGCAATGATGGCTGCACGCGTTTCGTTGCAGGTCACCATGGTTAACAATGGAAGAACACTGATTTCAAGCATCACCCTCCTTTTAACATGTCAAGTCTGCCATTCTAACCCAATCAGCCTGACATAATGATCTCCAGCCTTGTGCTAGTCAACATTCTCACCTGAGTTAACAAGACGATTACTGAAATGATCTCAGCAGGTCCTTTAATAACAGCAATGAAATGCAGTGGAAAGGTTTTTTCAGGATTAAGTTAATTTTTATGGCAAAGAAGGACTTTGCAATTCATCTGATCACTCTTCATAACATTCTGGAGTATATGCAAATTGCTATTATGAAAACTTAAGCAGAACCATTTTTACAATTTCCAATATTTATGTAATTCTCAAAACTTCTGGCCACGACTGTATAGTATTATATATCAGACAGTAAACTGGTGAGTCAAGTTCAAAACTGTGATTCGTTCACAAATAAGACGATTTGCCTGAGGCTGTATATTAATTGTAAATAAGGTTCAGTCTTAGTTTTGCTTCATCAGACCCTGATGTATCAGCAGAAAACATGAATATTAATTTAGTTTTATCTGCATATGTTTTTTTTAACTGGTAGCTGTGGACTTGCATTTTATGAATCATCAGGGTCCACTGTTTCAGCTGAAATCATCTTTAATATTCTCCTGGAGAAAAACATTCTCCAAACAAACCAAGTGAACCACACTAATAAAAAGAGAACACCCCCTAAAAAGTACAAAATTCTTATATTTTTAAAATCTTATATAATAATGTTCCTTTGATTCAATAAATTCAAACTTTAAAGAATTTTGTTTATTTCCACTTATGATCTCAGAGTGATTTTCCAAAATAATAATTGCTATTGTTCAAAAAGTACACTAAAGATATTCATCATATTCCAAAGGTATTTTTAATGAATACTGTACTTTTGAATGTTCTTTAAAAGAATCCTGAAGAAAAATTTATTATATGTTTTTTTCCCAACAATGTTAAATGTTTCTTAACCATAGAGTATTAGCATGATTTCCGGAGGATCACATGACACTGAAAATGTAAGTTATGAGCTTTGCTATAACAAGAATGAATTACATTTTAAATATAGTAAATTACAAAGCTGGCATTTTTAAAGTGTAATATTTTAAAAAAATATTAATTACAGCCTTGATAAATTAAATTCTTTCAAAAACTTAAACTTAACAAACTTTTTAACAGTAATGTATACAAGATGAACAATAGAAAACATTCAACAATACTGAATTGGATGTCGCACCGGTGGACCATGTTCATTCCCTGTAGGTAAACCAATGCTTTGCAGAGCTGTAGGCTAAACAGAACCAGAGTCACGCTGGTCAAACTCTGCTGGTTTTTCGTCAAGTACTTCCCCAGCTGCAAGCACAAAATAAACATTTTTAGACAATGTTTAGTAAAGCAAAATAAAATGTCTGCTTGGTTAAAGTTGAGTATTACATATCATATAGGAATACAGGATTTCTTCTGTCCTGAATGGCATTCTTCAGCCTCTCTAATGGTTTAAATCACAGCCATGCTGAGAGCTCAGGCTGGTCATTTTGACAAGACTCTATTTTGTTGATTCATTCAATACTCAAACTCCTGTGAGTTTGTAAACAGTTTATGAGGGTTTTACAGAGACCATAAATGTTAACAGAGCCATATCTATGGCATTCACTTAATTGAGCCTGCTGCATCAATCACAGTCTTTCCAGCAAATGGAATTACTATGGATTGAAAGGAAATTTTATTGATTTCATTTTAAAGTTATGCAAACCCCTCTATCTCATCAAATATATTACCATCCATCCCAAAATAATCACTCATAGTGACAACATTATTGGTTCAGCAATTTTCCAAAAGCAGCGTTTTGACATATTATACGAGTAAATAGTAGCTATAAATCCATATAACTTTAAGACCATGATCGTGTGGTTGTGCATGTAATTTTAAATGTCTGTATGTCTGTGTGTATTTAAAAAAGAACATTATGAAACAACAGATTGCATTAATAAATAGAGACAGTGACAAGAAGAAGGCAGAGTTCACTAACAGAGTGGTAAGATCCAGAATACGAGCTGTTGTTTAAAGTACCTCCCCTTGTTGACAGAGCTCCATCACGATCCATACGGGGTCTTCCTCAATGACTCCTATCAGTCGCACTATGTGTGGATGGTCCAGGTTCTTCATGATAACTAGATAGGTGTGATGATATAACGTAAATAAGAATCTAGTGCAGAAGGACACTAGCCAGTTATTTCCCCTACAGAACTGAACACAATTAAACACAGCATTCTGTATCATCTGAGATTTAGCTAGATACGGTATATTTGACATTCCACAATAACACAATGCCACAACTTGCGGGAATTAACAGAGAATCCCACAAAAACATTAACAAAAATATTTGAAAAAAATCATAATAAGGGGGTAAAAATGGTCCTTCACAATTAAACTAAACTATTTCTGTGTATCATGATCAAATTTAAAAGTAAAAAAAAAGAACACTGTCCATTTGTGGCATTACATTTAGATTTTAACACCTTTTTGTCTCTTATTTTAGTATTACAGACTAAAGTCATTGACTGACAATTTTCTTGTAATCAAATGACATGACATGTCATTTAATTTTCATATATATTTTATTAACCAACAACAGAAAACAACGATTTTTCCCGCAAATCTGCAGCCCGGCTCTATACTATTTTTTGAGTCTATATTAAGCCTATATTAAACTATGTATTATTATTATTATTATTATTATTACTGATTTGCAAGATGGCACCAATGAATAATATGCTTTGGAATGTCGTTATTGACCAATCAGAATCAAGTATTCCAAAATGTCATGTATCAATAAGTCTCATCAATTATCTAGAGTTTTCATACACGTACCTGCTTCACCCACAAACTTCTCTCTGATGTCAGGCGCACACTCTTTACAAGTCTTCACCGCAACATTGACCTTTTCTCCATTCTAACCAAGAAAATATTTAATAAAAATAAATCTATTAAAGTGTATAAATCTATAAAAAACATTTATAATCAGATTAGCTAAGTTAAGTCAATAATGATTAGTTTTGCAAACAACATTAAGCTAAATGTAAAAGGAAAAATCTAGACTCTACCAACAAAAACATTAGTTGTCAGTTGCATCATAACATGAATAAAGTGTGTGGATGCCTTGCCTTTTTTTTGGTAAACTCCTTCATGAACCTCCCCGAAGAACCCTTCACCCAGCATCCGTTTCAGGCTAATATCTTTCCTGGACAGACCAACCTTTGCTATTGTGAAAAATATGAAAAAAAATGAGAGGATTTAGGAAAAAAAAAAAACACAGTAATCAAGTGCACCTCAATGTGAACATGAACATACAAAAAACAATTCCTTTACATACCAGGTGGAAACGGTTTTTCATCTGGGATTTCACAGTATATATCAGAGTCTAATAGACAGAGTTAATGTTATTCATATTGTGATTAACTATAGTAATGCAGTAAATACCAAGTTTTATTAAGGTCTGATACTCACTGCTGTATCTGAAGCTGTCTGTCTTCTTCCTGTCAACAGGAAAGAGCAAACTGGTCATCATTAAATATAATATTATCATTTCTTAACACCATATCCTTTAAAACAGATTAAGATGTTCATTTGTTCATTGGTTCTTGCAGAAGCTTAAACATGCCATCTGACACATAAAATTAACTTGATTGGCTCTTGAGTATCAATCATGCATGGAGGTTCCATGAGCTGAAAAAAAACTAAATTAAAGGGATAGCTCACCCAAAAATTTAACTTTACTTTCAGTGTACTCATCCTCAGTTGGTTCCAAACCTCTATGTGATAAGGTATTTTGAAGAATGTTAAAATCTAGTAACCATTGACATCCATAGCAGGAAAAAAGATACTACAGAAGTCAACGGCTATCAGTTTCCAACATTCTTCCAACTGTCTTCTGTCATGTTCAACAAAAAGAAGAAACTCATCAAGGTTTGGAAAAGGTGGAGGGTAAGAAAATGATGATAGAATCAATTAGTTTAAGAGTAAACTATCCCTTTAAATCTATAAATCACATAAAGTGATCATGTCTTGTAAATTTGGACCATCAGAGTTTTTGTGAATATACTAAAGAGTAAACAGACTTTTAATGGAGAAAGCTATAAGATGAAAACATTTCTGAGAATGAAAAAAAGATGACAAAATGTTCTAACACTTCAGATATCAGAAAATGGTACAATGTTTTAATCTTCACATCCAGAACCATTTCACTTTTTGTAAATCATTCTATATTAGATCACTCCAGAGTTACAGTCATTAATATTTATTTTGTGTTGTTATCGTGAGGAGAAGAAACAGAGATAGAGGAATGCTGATGTACTCACCCAGAGGGAATTTCAGGAAGAGAGTTGCGCAACTGCACACCTAAGACGAGCAAAGAAAAATCTCAGCTTCCAACACAGAGAAATGCGGCCAAAACCACAGTAATAACAAAAGGCATGATTCAAAAGGCACAACAAATCAATGCACATGAACAAAGCTGCCATAAACTCTATTATCAGATCAACTGTAAAACTTCCAGCAGTTTATGTCAGATTTTTCTAGCTGAGAAAATTTTAGGCAATGAATAAAGTCCAATGCTTCAGGAACAAGCTCACACAAGTTCGGACTGTTTTAATTGACACTGTATGAGACAGCTATTGGCATTCGCAGACATACATTAATTGGGTTTACCTTGAGATTTACTTTTATTTGGTCCAGCTATCACTGATGAGTCTGTGTGGTTAAACAGTCGACAGTAGCCATCAATCAGATCCGCCATGTTCTCCGCAATGGTCAGAGACGCCACACTGACAGAGAGAGGCTAGGAATGGAGAAAAGGTCACAACTTGTTCAGTACATGAATGCCATTGAACATATTGGGCTAGTTCCACAAACAGGGCTTAGGTTAAGCCAGGACTAGGCCTTCACTAAATTAGGTAATTAAGCAGCTTTTGACTTAGAAAAACTTGGAAAAATTACACACATTACTGGTGTGTATTCGAAACTATATTATGACACACTGGTGCATTTTTTGTTTATGTCACTGCAAGTTATTTTTAGTTAAGACAGCTCATACTTATAATTTAGTGAGGGATACATTTTAACAGAATATTAAAGTAAGAACACTCTTGCCTGTTTTGCACCCTCGATTTCGATAAATAACAATGTTCTGCCATCATTCTGTGCATTGTACTTGATACTTCGGATTTGTTTGTATTCAGCAAGGCAGACAGCCTGGGGAATATAAAACAGAATGAACTTGAAGTAACATTTAAATGTTGATTGATTGTAATAAAATAAAGAATATTAAGTAGCTCACCGTGGAGTCTGCTTTGGTTCTCTGACGAATGCCTTTAGGACCAATGACTAAATCCACTGCTAAACTCCAACCTTGCTGTGTGGATTAAATGGATAGTTCACTGAAAAAGCATTTTTGCTAATATGCAATCAAAGATGTCAAGTGACTTTTTTCTTCAAGATTTTGAACTGAAATCGTGATCCTTTCATTGTGATTTATAAAATGCAAGTAAATGGCTATCTGCACTTTTGAGAGTGAAAAACAATTAAAGGGATAGGTCCTCCAAAAATGAAACCTCTGTCATCATTTACTCACCCTTCACTTGTTCAAAACCTTTTCTTTCTTCCGTTGAGCACAAAAGAAGTTATTTTGAAGAATGCTGGTTAATTGCACCCATTGACTTCCATATTATTTTTTTTACTGTGGAAGCCAATTGGTGCCATCAAAGAGACTTCTTCAAAATATCTTCTTTTATGTTCAACAAGAAAGCATCTCATAAAGGTTTGACAACATATGAGGAAGGTAAATTGAGATAATTTTCATTTTTGGGTGAACTTTTCTTTTAACACTCATGTGCAAAACAACATAACAGTCTGCCTGTGCCAGAATCTGAGCATTATTTACAATATTGTTACCTTTAATATAGACAAGAAGTGTGAATTTCACCTGATAAGACCTCGACATATCACCAGCTTCCACATGTATTGATTTAGATTTGCCTGTACATGTTTTGTTGACTAAAAAACGCAAGCAATCATTAACTATTACAAATTACTGAGGGTGAGTAAATTAAAAGCAAATTGTCATTTCAGAGAGAATTATCCTTTTAAGAAGGGCTTAGGTTTATTACATATTGACATCATTTGTAATATCAAAGTAGGGAACTTACCACTAGTTCGCATGGGAATATTTCCTCATCAAAGTTGGAGAATTCTCCATACGTCTCGAAAAACTTGACCATACAGTCATCCTCTTTTAGTATTGCATACTGCTGAAATGTCTGTTGTATGAGTTTCCTGAGCTGCTTCTGCTGTTAGAAGTAAAATGTTACACTTTAGATTTAATTCCATTGTCACAGTGACACGTTCTTATTTTTCTGTTTTAGCAGGGTTTATTTTGTGGCAGTGGCTGATTAATCTTATCTGATTGATTAACAGGCGATGTGGAAAATGTAGGAGAAATTATGCAATCCAGTTGTTAAAATGGAATTTGGCAAAGTTAGGAGGATCAAATTTATGATATAGACTAGTGCTAAACCGCACAAAGTCTGCGTGTATGTACAGTTTCTATACTACACACATTCTTAAGCACATGATGCTTATGTTGTTTTTGAGTAATCACTATGAGGACATGAACACAAAAACTTTATCTTCAAATCTCCCTGAAAGTCACTTTTTTCAGTTTTATTTGCAAAAAAAACTACTGTATCATATCATGTACATACTGTAGATACATACAGTATAGTGTAGAATCTTAAGCATCTTCATGAAAACCCATTGGTTAGTTTAACTTGAAATTGTACAGTGAAATATACTCATTAAAGTGATTTTTAATAGGAATACAATGGAATTTAAACGGAAATACATATTTCATAGTTTCTTAAATATAAAATTTACTTAAATGTAATTTCAAGCTTTTTTATATTGAATGGACAGCTTTCACAGGTCAGGCCAGTACAGTATGGGGTGCCTCAAGGATCAGTTTTAGGCCCTTTGCTGTTCACAATATACATGTTACCCCTGGGAGACATTATAAGAAGACACGGGATCAGCTTTCACTGC
>CAIGQV010018299.1:10781105-10811691 GCA_903798115.1 Danio jaintianensis | reverse complement strand
GGTATGATGCATGAATGTGCTCCACGCAGGTTTTTGCATCTCGTTTATATACACTATGAACAGCAGCTACGCTATTTATTCTCTTTATTCTCTATTTCCACCTGGGGATACTCATCCCGAGGCCCCCAGAGACTATGCAGTGCCACTAATGCAATCCAAGACCTGTGAAGAGATGATCCCAAGGTTTCCATAATCCCGGACCAGGCCGTATACTGAGCAGCTGCTGTGGTGGTCATGGAGGAGTGGAGAGCATGAGACTGATTCCTGTGAGACCCCAGTGACAGACGAGTCTTCGCTGACGTCCAGCGTTCACCAGCCTCCGGCGCCTAGACTGCAGCTCTGCACAAGACATTTGGCCATAGGAGAAATGGTCGTGCCCAACTGAGCCTGGTTTCTCTCTAGGTTTTTTTTTTCCTTCACTTTCGCAAATTGGTGAAGTTCGTTCCTCACCGCTGTCGCCACTGGCTTGCATGGTTCGGGACCTGTAGAGCTGCGCATCGATGGATTTGCTCTTCAGTGTTTGGACTCTCAGCAGTGAAAATTTAAACCACACTAAACTGAACTGAACTTAATCTCTAAAAACTGAACGGACACCATTTCAATTCACTATAATCTTCTATGTGAAGCTGCTTTGACACAATCTACATTGTAAAAGCTCTATAGAAATAAAGATGAATTGAATTGAATATATTGCTATAATTCAACTGAATCATTAAAATGTCATTTAGAAAAAAACAAAACAGCATCACAAAACAGAATTTGGCATAAAATAGAATCGATTTTATGGGGTTCTAGTATTCAGAAAGCCCTTGGTACAGTATTTTAACATTTAACACAGTTTACAACTTCAGCTTTCAACTGACACCACAGAAAAGCAAAAAACAAAACTAACCTTCATACTGTCAATGAGTCCTTTGGGAAAGAACAGGTCGAGACCAACGTCCTTTCTAATAAAAAAACATAAATAAAAAACACAATTTTACAATTTTATTTACAAATGGAAATAAAAATTTGGAATGACAATTATGGTGAAAAGCACTATGCAAATAAACTTGAATTGAATATGAACTTACTCAAGTAGGTCAAAATTGGACTTTTTCTCTAGACCTTTGGCATTCATGTCTTTATAAAATCTCCTGAAAGACAGAACAAATGGCAGTGCTCAGAAATTACTTTTTACTCTAGTACTAATATTGGTCATGCAGTAACATTATATAATAATGAAAGAACAAGAACAATAAATGCAAACAGAGTCTACTGCCTTCACCTGATTTCCAAACACCCCAACTGTAGAGCCATGCCGTCGCTAACTTTGCTAGCATGATACTGCATGTAGTCACTGCGCACCTGCCATAAGACAAAGTTTTCATGAAAAGTTTCTGCATACAACCACAGACAGAAAGCAAATCTGCAGATATTTGCTGACCTGTTGATAGAAATACAAAAGGAACGTTCTGTCTTCTCTTAACCTCTTCATATAATTAATGGGAATGTAGCGGATTCTGAGGTCATACCTGAAAGAAACGTAAATGCAAAATTCAGAATATTTTTGATGTCAAATAAATCAGTCAATCAGTGTTGAAAACTAATTTTCAGGTTAAGCTGCTGAAAGCATTTGTTGTAAAAGTTGCTAACTAACGTCGTGGTGCAATTGTGTTATTGTGTCATTACGCACATAAGCTATTTTTTTGAATAGCTGATAATTGCTTCATTGCTAGTTCCTTTTTGAAAAAAATGTTGCAAGTGTAGTCTGAGTAGTTGCTAAATCAAGCAACAAAATTGCTGAATGGGCAACAGTGGCGTTTTGGTCCCTTACCTCCACTCTGCCTCTGCGTGATGGCTCTCGTAGCGCTGCTCCACCTCTCCTACAGTCAGGTCTGGGTGCAGCCAGTGAAGCTCCTCAGATTTGAGGTGTTTGAGCCTCAGGCCAAAGCAGCCCGGGTTCTGCACATTCGGGCCCAAACGCCCACTGATCAGAATAGACTGGATGATAGTCTAATGGGTAAGCAAAATGCCATGTGTTCACACAATATAATACAACATTTGGGATATTATTAAAAAGGATTCTGTTCACAATTTACACTAAATGAGATTCTTTTTCCATTTTTGAGTAAATTTAGTCACCTTTATTAAAGAAGACTTTTTGACTGGAACCATGGTACTTGGTGTTTCATAAAATGCAGGTCAATGGTTACTGACACTTTGAGAGTCAAAAATAACATATGCAGGAAAAACAAAACTAATAACCACGGCACCTGGCGATACAATGAAGTCTAATGAACTGAAATGATGAGTTTGTGTAAAGCAAATGGCCCTGAGTGGGTTAAAAAAGTGCAAGCTTTTTTGTGGCACACAGTAATGATTAGGGATACAACGAAATGAAAATTCTTGTCCGAAACCGAAAACTGAAAAAGAGGAAATCAAGGCCGAAAACCGAAACCGAAACACTGAAATAAATTATGCCAATTATTAGTACCACTGCATTTCTGGCTATGACTGTGTACTAACCTTGCTAAAATCAAGACATTGCAATTGCATAAATTAATATTACATTTTCAAAGAATAAATCAATTACAAATTATGAAAATATTTATTTAGCACATTGCAACAATGGGTTATCACTTCTGGGGATGGGGACAGATAACATCTAGCTGCTGAGTGGTTGAGCTTGTCATCTGACTGACATTTGAGAAAGTTTTGGGAGAGTGTATTTAAATAGGGCCAATGCATAAATTAAATATTTTTTATATAGTAGCCTAAGTCAGAACAGAATAGCCTACCTATTATAATTTGAGGCACTTTCTTGCAGGATTTCACTGAACATATTTGACAACGAGGGTGCATGCTCCTCAGTCTTTTTTTCTGCGTTCTGATCTCCCTCTCCTTCTCGTGCACTCTCTGTCTCCCCACGAGTTCTCCGCATCCATCGCGATCTGAATCATTTCGCATGCATGCTGCTTTATTTCCGCATGCAAGTAATGATCTTTATATCACGGATCAAGTACAGTTGCGACAGAAAACCTTTTTATTACTTTGTTACCTACATCTTGAATCGTCTTACTGTGAATAAATTAATAGCACATATTCATTGTATGTGTATAAGAACAATTTTTATTTTAATATGTAAACTACTATTGGCATTTCTTCCAAATTCAAAATAAAAGTGATTCAATGATTCAATTGATGACATTGGTTCAAAATATAAAAAAGATGTCAAGTGTTCATACATGTTTATATTAATTTATGGATAATACAATATCAGTGTTTTAAGTTTAGAAGAGAAAAGAAATCAGTATTTGATGGAATCACTTTTATTATTAGTCTGAACATATGAAAAGATTTGTCATTTCCTATACAAATATTTTAGAAGAATTTACAGAATGAAAATAATAGTAACATTTTACTCAAACCCATAACTGTGAATCCAGTAAATACACACAAACGTTAAAGTGGTCTCTTTTTCATCAGCTGTATATGTGTGTGTTACATATTCTGTATAAAATACTTTCTTTTGAGAACATGAAAAATTCTTGTCAACAGTGTACAGTATGCACACAGTACCTTGATCTGCCATGAGCTGTCACATTTAACCAATTTGAAGTTCTTGCTGAGGTTGTTGCTGCTACTGAAGCACACTTTGATGATCTTCACAGGGCCGCCGTCTCCAACAGGACCCAGGTCAGGGCTTTTGATGCTCCCATCCCAGTCCTGAGTGGGTACCTTCCAGGAGAGGGTGCTTGCATCACTCGCCATGTCCTAGAAACGTCCTCAAAGAAATCCACACACCATTACACAGTCATCTCATCTGGTAGTTTGGAAAACAAGAACAGGGTTTAGAGTTAGTTGAAACATTCACGACATGTGCTAAATATTTTTTACTGTAATTCATGACACTGTATATAAGTCAAAGATGAAACTTCCCATTTTGAAAACTGCAACAAATAAAACATGTAAAAGTGATTTTGAATACATAAAGTTAAACAAGCTCCTTAAGCATGATCATAATAAATTTACATTACATTTTAAATTAATAAAAACTTATTGCTGACAAATGGGTAAATAACAGTGGTTTAAAGGATAGGGGTAAAGTATAAAGTTGTTAATTAAAATGACAGTGAATTTGTATTTTGGGGCTGCACTAACAGATACAATCAAATATACAATCCTTTCAAAAAAATATTTTTGGTATATAAATTATTTTAAAAAATTAAATATATGTATAAAAATGCAGTTTTACTGAATGTGCTTTAAGGGTGTTTCTTCTGTAAATCATGGCAAAGATAAATTTTGCTCATAGGACACATACTCCTGGAATTAAAGCTATACTACACATTCATTGTTTTGATCTGTGAAAACTCATCTTTGTTTTTGACCCATATAATACTTTTATAATAATATTATGTCTAAACGATTTAAAAATAAAACACTAAAAAAGAACATGTTAAATGAATTCTGATTTTCCAAAGATGAAATGTAACAGTTCATATTATTAATTAATTAGACTTTTTTGTACTTATTTTAAAGCGATAGTTCACCCAAATTTTTAATTCTGTCATCATTTACTCTCCCTACACTTGTTTCAAAACTGTAAAAAAAAAAATAATAAATCAAAAATGTTGGAAACAGTTGACTTCCATAGGTTTTTTCTAAAGTTTTGGAACCACATGAGGGGGAATATGGTGAGAAAATGTTAATTTTGGGGTGAACTATCACTTTAACAATGTTAAGTAATCATTAGATGCTTATTTTTTTACGTACAAATGTCACAAAAGTGTATGAAAATTAAATATACTGTATAAAAATGTTTTTTGAAATAAATAAATACCTCAGATAATAGATTTCACACCCAAACATTGCACATTCTTTTTAAACATAATAAAAAAACAAAAACCTTAAAAATATATTTTTTTAAAACCTTCACATACTCCAATCACTTACTTCCTAAACCATCCTTTAAAATGCATTAGACTAAAGTGTACACTTTGCTTGGTCACAATGGTTGAGTTTCTGTCCTCAAATAACCATGTCCTCACACCCATGTGATTGTATTTTCTGGAATGCAGAGCTGATACAATATGGATTGTGTCCTGCAGTATCAGTGTTTGACATGAAATCCAAAGAACTGCAAGATGCTAGTTTATAGGAGGTTTGTGCATGTATGTGAGCATGTTTCTCTTTTACAGCCTGTCTTGCTGTTTTGTTGCCCTGAGGCGATGAATTCTTAGAAGGATACATGTCTTTTTTTAACTCATTCAAGCAAGACTGCCACGCTACCTGTATTTGTGTACAGGAAACTGAACCAGTTTTGTACATGTGACAATCTTTGTGTGCAAGGTTTCTTTACAAAAAAAAGTAATATTAATCATAATCCTTAGTGCTACTGTTTAAATAACCATGAATGGCAAAATAGTGCCAGATTTATTTGGTTTTAGTTTCAGGTCTTTGTTTCAAGTGACTATTAAACAGAAGTTTCTTTGGACATTGCTTTTAAAATTTGTTTTGCTGAATTGAGTTAAAGTGTAGCAACCAGAATGACTTGACTAGTTGTTCTGAAATGGTTAATCTAATGGATAACAAGTATGTGGGATTTGACCTCTGGAGGTAATAGTTTTTACAAGCTAACACTAGCTCAGATCTAAAGAAGACACAGAGAAAACACATCTAGCCTATATGAAGGGAGAAGCCCATATGAAAACATTTTCGGTACATGGAAAATAAATGTTTTTAAAGATTACTTTTAAAAAAATCATATTTAAAAAACATAATGTGCAACCTTTTCCTATTTTATGTTTTGGAATTTTAGTATTTGTTACATGATATTCTGTATCTACGTTTTACTTATGTTTTGTTGTATTATATTTCATATATAAAGTATGTTTTACTTGTTGTTTATATAATGAAGAACACTTTCCTTGACTAAGGACAGAGTGCATGCCCAGGACACATATACTATTAAATTAATACACTGGTTGTCAAAGTTTTAAAATTACATTTTAGAGTGTCTTCTGCTCACAAATCACAATCAAAATGCAGTGAAAAAAACTTTTTATTGTTAAATATTTTTAAAAATAAATGTGTTTTATTTAAATAGATTTTTTAAATGTAAGTAATTGATGGAAAAGCTGCTATTTTTTCATTACTCCAGCCTTCAGTGTCACAAGTGACTTCAGAAATCAATCTCAAACTCAATCATTAACAATTATTAACCATTAATTATTATTATTATTATATTATTATAATATTATTATAATTCTTATACTGTTGTTAATGTTGAAAAAAACACCTTAATCATTCCAAAAGGCTGACAGTGAAGAAAAAAAACAACGACTAAAACAAGTAAATACGATGGACAACCTTATTCATATGTAAATTGTTTATATATTTTTTTCTAAGCTTCTCTAATAAAGATAAATGTGGCACGTACTGTACTCTTCGTATTAATTATAATACACCTACCTGTATATACTGCTAGCCTTTAATTATAGGTCATAACTGTATGAAGTTTCCAGAAACATAATCCTCCTGACACCAAACAGGCCAACTGAAGTATTGCGTTGGGTTAACGCCTATCACAGGTTGAAATACTTAAGAAACTCACAACCAGAAATCCCGAAAACAAAACAAACACCAATAGAGGCGGACAGAACTATCAAATCCTAGAAAGCATGTTGCGTGGACAAAATAATAATAATATTACACGCTATGTGAAGACGCTGGAATGCGCGTGCACGTAACTGTACCTGCGCAGACTTGCCCTCCACAACACACCACACACGACAACATTCACAAATACGTGTAAAACAGTTTTAATAACGGAGTATGTGTTTGTCGATACATTACGACAATCCGGAAATTGTTCTCTAATATACATAGCATCTTGTGTGATTATAATGAGCGAACAACTAGCATATTTAGGCTTAATTAACGAGTTGTGAATGTTACTTTTTAATTATTTTGTAAAGCTAAGGAGCTCGTGTGACGTTTTTCTACTGCCGCCAACCATGTGTTCAGGTCGTTTACTAACCTTGCAAAGCTGTGCTCCTGGTGTTTTCCTATTTCCTTTAAGTTCCCCAGTCAGTCAAAGTCCAGCTCTGAGAATCAGGTAGATGGAGAGGGGGTTTAAAAGCCACTCCCTTCACTTTACTGCACTTCCTACTCCTGTCCTGACAGCCACAAATACACAAAGTTGTAGGGAGAGAACACTATTAATAACTCGTTCTTCTTACGTTTTCATCCAGTTTTCAGATTTCATTTGAAGCATATTTTAGGTATGAGTACAAACAACAACAAAAAAGGCACTCTGCCTCACGAATTTCCTATCTTATTTCTAATAAACAAAGTCTTTTTCAGCAGGAATATTTTCCTTAAACCTTTTAAGGTGTTTACAGTACTACAGTCACCTTCACTCGTGCGTCGTTTTATTTCTTTTAAATTAGACACGGCTGTCATCTAGTGGTCAAGAATAGGAACACACTAGCCTTTTTTCACACAAATAAAATTATTGCCTGTGAAATATCTTCGTTATGCTAGTTTGTTTACATTGCAAAGTTATACCTATGCAATAATGTAAGAGATGAGATTTAACCTTAACATTATTATTAACAATACTATTTTTATTTGTAGTAGTATGCTGTAATTTTAAACAAAACTAAATATAATTATACAATTTGTATAATACAAAAAATAGATTAAAATGACTACTAGAAAATATAAAATAAATAACTAATACATTAAAAACAGCACCCAAAAATATAAATATATTCAATTTACTCTCCCTCAGGTGGTTCCAACCCTTTATACGTTTATTGTTTTTCCATTAAACACAAAATAAGATATTTTGAAAAATGTCGGATACCGGTAGTCATTTACAACCATAGTAAAAAATCTAAAAGACAGCTAAGTTATTTAATATTGGTTTATTCCTGTAAGCACACCACAAAAGCTTAAAAAAGTGCACTTACATTTCTTATCACTGAGCGAAAAACTGTCAGCTTCAGCAGATGGCAGTATATTCACGGGAACATTGAAACACAGCGAAAGAGTGAAAAATAGAGTCACTATCAGCCACTGCAAAACAGCCGAACATAATTCTATGTGCAGTGTCTAGAAAATGACAATATGGTTGATTTCCTGGTCGCAGACATTGCAAAGACCTTAGACTTTGTTCTGACAGCTTGACCCCTTCAGGATGAATGAACTAGTGTGGGCAGATGGACGTAACACTGATCACACATTAATAATCAGACTGTTTAATGTGCAGAAGAATCACAGTGCAGACACGCACATCAAGAGCAGACTCATTTTACTTCCCTTTTAGGCAACATCTATGATTTCTAGGTCATACATTTCAGCTGCAATTTCGAAAGTATCATCTATGCAAGCAGTGTTGGGTAAGTTACTTCAAAAAAGTAATTAATTACTAACTACATCAATATATTTTTATTTAAATTACTTTACAAATACTACAGTAAAACTCCAAAAAAGTATTTCTGCAGCAATAACAGACATATATTGAATATTACTGTACTATAGGGAATATAAGGAGAAAATAATTTCCTTAAAGGAGGAGAGATAGATAAAGTTTCATCTAAAACAGAAAATTCTGTCCTTATTTCCTCATCCTTCTCTTGTTCCAAACCTGAGTTTCTTTCTTCGGTTGAACACAAAATATTTTGAAGAAAGCTGGAAACCTGTAACCATTGACTTCCATAGTATTTGTTTTTCCTACTATGAAAGTCAATGGTTTTCAGTTTCAGATCTTTTGAATGGAAGAACACCAAATGGAAATGCAAGCTGTAATTTCAAACATGTCACGTGTGGAAAAAGGTGGATATAATGGCTATAAAATTAGAGCAGTTCCTGCATCAGAGGTTTTGCATTGGCGGCCTGTTCTCAAGTAATTCAACCAAGAAGAGTTCCAACTGAGAAGCTTTAGCCTAATGGGACATGTTTAAATGCTCATTATAATGATGGTCACACCTATTGCTCTTTTTGCTGTCATCCTGTCTCTGCATTGACAGAAAGGGGTTGAGTGGTCATTTAACTATGCAAACAAGCTCTTTCTCAAATGGTATGGCGTATAAGACAATTATAGACTTACAGGAGCCTTTACTCCTTTTCAGTACTTCATATGCATGCAGTGTACTATAGGTACTGTCTATAGTGTGACTTTATAGTACACAGTGAATACACTTCTGCTGTAAAATAGGACCTAACGTATGATGTTTTTGCATTGTTATAAAATAAGTCCATATTTTTATATTGTGCAGTCTGTTCAGAAAATTATGATTGAAAATTTATGAGTGAATCCAAAAAAAAAATCTTTTTTGAACCATTTTGCTACTGTCAGAATTCACAGATGGGAGGTAATACAGCAACAATAATTTAGGTTCTAAAAATGTTCCCTAGACATTTCCATTAAGTTATATAACATTATTATTTGAATGTTCTTAGAACGTTCAAAACACAGTTTTTTAGACGATGCATTAGCATTATGTTTTGGTTATAATAACATAATTAATGTTCTCAGAATGTTATTTAAAACATTATTAGAACATTCCAACTACATTATTTTAATGTTCTTAGAAGGTTTTCTATTAACGTTAAAAGAATGTTTCAAAAACATTATTTTAATAAAACTTTTAAGGAACATTACAGAATGTCTAAGCAGTGAATCATTAGTCCTGTGACAGTTCCTATTACATACCAGATTCCATTGGAATTAATTAATAGAATTAATTTAAATTCTTTAAATTTATAATTCATACCTACTGTATTATTTTTAACAAAACAACTGAAGTATGAACTGAACAAAATAAACTAATTTTACTTAAATAACTTTATCGTTAAGATGAAAAAGTGCTCAGTATTTAATGCTGCAGTGCCCAATAAGCATGCATATACAGTACATATTCATCCACAAAATATCATACAGCTCATTTCAGGACAAATTCATATAGAATGTAGTAAAAGCTAATTCTGAAACAATTAAGGTAGAAGAAAAGGCAGCCATGGTTGCCCAATTTTTACAGTAAAAAAGTAATGCAATAAACATTAGTCGTCAACATTAGATTTAACATTAAACTCTAATGTACAAAACTGATGAGAAATTTTTTTTTAAGAGAAAAAAGTGAGGACTCATGCATGATATTGAACTCAGTGTATATTTATTTATATTTTATTTATATATTTGTTTAAATTTATTCATCATATATAAAAGGGATACTTACTGTTAGAAAACAGATATTTACTGTAGCATTTGTTTTGTTTTGTTTTTTAACTTTTTTTTGTTGCATGCTTTACAGTGACCTCAAGTGGTAAATTATTGAAATGTTAAGACGCATGCATACATGCATGACAATGCATATTTATCATTGTGGGTTTGAGCAAGAACTGATGAAATGTATACCTTTAATGCAATGTAAGTCAGTGTGGATGAAAACATCTGCCAAATGCAAAAATGTAAATGCATTAGATGTGTGTGTAAGCAATCCATGTACTGTTTCACAAACAAATGGTAAGCTCTTTTAATTAGAGTCAGGTAGCTGATCTCTTCACACACCAGATCATTTCTCAGAGAGACACATGTGGGAGGACGTCTCACCTGTGGCTCATGACACCCCAATTACTGCTTTCCTGTTTATAAAAGAGCAGAGCCACTATTACTGCTGTTTCACACTGCACCGCTGAGGGCAGAGAGAGCTGTGCTGGGTCGCCTGTGTCATAATTAAATTAGGCTATATTACAGTGTCATCAAGCTTGGGATCACGCACACACATACAAACACACACACGTGCTTTTAAATGTCAAGCGTCAATGGATTAATGAGAGCTGCACAATCACATCTGCCAGCTGTGTTGTTGCATGTATAACTCTCAGAGATTCACTTGTCAAAAAAAAGAATATTCATTAGAACATTAATTATGTTATGCAACAATTTAACATGACGCTTCACTGATAATAAATAAATAAATAAATGCATAGTCTGATGTCGAACCAAAATTATTAAATCTAAATCAATACTTATAAATAAAAATTCTATGCTTGTAAACAAATTAATGTACTAATTTTTTAACTTTTTTTTTTTACTTTAACCTTTTGTAATTCAAGGATTCATGAAAAAGGAATATATATATATATATGCTGTAATATGTGAAAATCATAAAAGACACATTTAGAAAAAACTGCATTTATTTGATCATAAATAAAATAAATATGGAAGTAGTGTGAAATATTAATATAATTCTTTGGCTTTGTGTTACAAAGCTAAATTAACAGTATCACACTTTCCTTAAATATTTTTAAAAATGAAAATGTTAATAATGTTGAAAATAATTTTGATTAAATAAATACATGCTGTACATGAACAAATAATATTTATGATGTTGATAATTTATTTTAAGCAGGTCAACATTTAATGATTTATTTACGAATAAACAGGACTATTCAGCTTTGGTAAGAAAAAAAAATATTTTAAACTATATTCAAATTTCAAAAATGCTATTTTAAATTGCAGTGATATTTCAATATATTACTGTATTTGCAGTATTTATGATTAAATAAATGCAGCCGTTGTGAGCAAAAATATATTTTAAAACCTTATAAAAACCTTATAAAGAAATATTTTAAAATATTTCACATGCATCATATTATAACATATTACTTTTAGACCCTAAAGTGTTGTAGGTCCTTGTAAAAAAAGGAATATTTTATGTTAAAACACTGAAACTCTTTTTCAGTATATGATGAGTTCAGGACGTCTATTTAAAGCTGAATTGTATCTGTACACCTACAGTATAATAGTTTGCCACAAACTCCAGCACTCATTACACCAAACACAAATAAATGGAAAAAGCAGCCCCCCCCATTTGACAGTCTTGCTATTTGTTATAAGTGTAGGGGGCAAAATGTTAGCTGACATGCCCCAATCATAAGTGATGCTTATAGACAGACAGTTCACACCAAAAAGCACAGTTGATTTAACACATCAGGCCACATTAATGTTAGCAAAAACAAGACACGGGGTGAAGCCTATTTTTCACTCATAACAGATTATATGTGTTTCTGTATTGCACCTTAAACTAATTCTCGACAAATTGCTAACACAATCCACATGAAAAAAAAAAATACTATAATAATTTTTAGTAATCAACTGTATAGTTTTTGAACCATACTATAGTAAATTACTTGAATCAATCTGTTGTGGTAATTCTATAGCGGCTGTACAACAACTATAGTAATATAAAGTAATATAAATTTTCTACAACTACTACATAAACTACGATACACCACAGTTTACTGTAGTATAAACTAAAGTATACTACAGTATTTATTACAGTTTATTATTTGATGATAGTTCATACTAAAGCATTTGTTAGCAAAGAGCTGTAAATAAATACAGTATACTGTAAATACAGCATAATACACTTTACTATTGTACGGTTCAAAAACACTATAGCATTTATTATAACTTACTATATTTGGCAGCTAGCATGGGCTCAGAAAAAAACACAAACACAATAGTATTTTATATGCGGAAATACATATCTGGGAGAAACAGGCTGACCCTTACTTGAATTTGAAGTGAGGCATGTGGGAAACCGTCCTGCCCCAAGCAATTTTCACATAGACAAAGGCTAAACAAACATTCAGCAAACCTCTAACCCTAGCGAGTCAATTCTGAGATATAAAACAGTTTTTATTTCTCAATGTTCTGGTGTCTGTCTGGATGGATTAGACAGTAGTGGGACTTCTGGGACAGAGGATTCGGAGA
Source organism: Danio jaintianensis (assembly GCA_903798115.1). NCBI lineage: Eukaryota > Metazoa > Chordata > Actinopteri > Cypriniformes > Danionidae > Danio > Danio jaintianensis. The sequence continues at coordinate 10,798,919 of CAIGQV010018299.1, read as the reverse complement.
CTATAGAGGGAATATGGCTGAGAGACTCTGTCATGCCTTGAGAGAGAGACACACACACACGCACGCGCACACGCACACACACACACTGGGGACCTGAAACGCATTGATGTGTATCAGCACTGAATGCTCCTCCCTCCAAAACACAAGGGCTCGAGTGTGTGTATCTGCTGGCAAAGTTCTCAGTAAAGTATACTTTCCTGAATTTCTTACATTGAGCTGTATACTGTGAGATACTTTATACAGTGAGAATACAGTAATCAACTTCATTTATTTATAAAGCATGTTTAAAAATAACTGACCAACTGACCAAAGTGTAGTACATAAAATACAACTAGAGAACATTTAGAACAAACACTGAATCCAAACTACTTTGGTTTTGAGGTCTTTCTATTTTAAGACCTATAGACCATTTCAATGTGGTCATGTCATTGGCCCTTGAACATTTCCTGCTTGTTCTCATACTATATCATAACTGTGACAAGAGGCAATTCAATCATATTTTCACGTTAAAACAGCTATCATGACATTATTTATCAATATGTGGACCTTTTTGGATTCTCGGAAGCTATGGAAATTAAAAATGTTAAACAGGAAATACATTAGGACCATTGTTATTGTTTACATCCCTCAAAATGGTCTATAGGCATACTGAAATGAAATCATATAAGTAGTTACATTTGCTTGGGGTTAGTGGTAACATTTCACTGATGTTGCTAAGCAAGAGTCTTGTAGCCATGAATTTGCTAAAACATTAGCACCAACAACATGCTTTAAAAATATATACACAGACACACAATTGACACAATTCAACCTTGATGGGTTTAACTAAATCAGGCATTGCTGCCTCAAAAATAAGTTAAGTAAAACATATTACTTTCTTAGCTTAAAAGTAGTTTTTCCCGTCTAACATCTGTTTTATCTGGCACAGGACTACTTTTTCATATGAAGACTGATTGAGGACTAACATGAGCATGAGCATCTGTGAAGCGAATCAACTGATTTGTAACCCGTCCCTGATTATAAAGATCGGAAGTGTTACATCCCTGGTGTCCCCCTATAAAGTATAGCACTGCTCAAACACTTTTAGCAACCACCTTTAGCAACACAAACATATCAATACAGGTTTACTTTATATACTGTACATGTATTTTGCATACCAGCAAAGGTGTTTCACATTTATGAAATGAAGTATGAGTGACCCCTGGTGGTGTATTTTCTGTATCGTTCACCTTTATAGGATTAGTTCACCACATAAAGGACATTTTGTTATTATTATTACTCACTCTCATGTTGTTTGAATCCCATGAGACCTTCGTTCATCTTAGAACCACAAATTAAGATATTTTAGATGAAATCTGAGAGCTCTCCCATCCTCCACAGACAGCAACTGTCCAGAGACATTTTAAGTATAGAAAAGAAAACAAAAACATCAACAAAACAGTCCATGGGACTTTAGTAGTTCTATTGTAATAATACGAAGCTCCAATAACACTTTTGTGCACCAAAAAGAAATTAGTAAAAAAACACTTTATTCACCAATGTCTTCTCTTTTGCGTCAGGTCAAGGTATGTATTTAATATGGATAATTGAGTTACTCATAATTTTTGTTTATTGGTGTACTGATACTTTAATTTTTAGATCAAAGCCTTCACTTCCTTTTGTCAAAGCAACTCTTCTAATTAATGTTTGCAGAGATGATTTTACCAAAGAATATTGGTAAAACTTTAGTTTAGGTAACAATTCTCACTATTAATTAGTGGGTTATTACCTGCATATTAATAAAATATGACCTGTTTATTAGTAATTATAAAGTACATATTTTGCATGATTGTATTCCACATCCTTAACCCTGCCTACATAATTTGGTTTATTAATAGCAATATCTAAACATAAAATAAAATGTGACCAAAATATCATTTAAATGATTTCTGTTTAAGATATTGTATAAACAATGTTGTATAAAATGTTGTTCATTCATTAATTCATTTTCTTTTCGGCTTAGTCCCTTTATTAATCTGGGGTCGCCACAGCGGAATGAACTGCCAACTTATCCAGCATATGTCTTTCGCAGCGGATGCCCTTCCAGTTGCAACCCATCACTGGGAAACATCCATACACACTCATTCACACACATACACTACGGACAATTTAGCTTACCCAATTCACTTATACCACATGTTTTTGGGCTTGTGGGGGAAACCGGAGCACCCGGAGGAAACCCACACGAACACGGGGAGAACATGCAAACTCCACACAGAAATGCCAACTGACCCAGCCGGGGCTCGAACCAGCAACCTTCTTGCTGTGAGGCGAAGCTCAAATGTGCTGATGTTTAAAGAAAAGTATTTGTAAAGTGATAAGAATAAAAGTCAGACGATGTAAAAATTGTTTGGGTAGAAAGCAGGATTTAACAAAAAAAAGGAAATGTGAGCCCTACAGTGTCACATATGCAGCTGAAGGCAAAATGATTAGCCCTCCTGTGAAATTTTTTAAATATTTACCAAGTGATTTTTAACAGAAAGACTTCCCACGCATTCACACACACAAAAAAAACACATTTTTAAACATAATAGACGACAGTATATATATAATATTTTACTATTATTTTTCAAGATACTAGTATACAGCTTAAAGTTCAATCTAAGGACTTAAGTTAATAAGGTTAGTAAGGTTAATTAGACAAGTCATTGGCCAACAGTGGTTAGCCAATCGATATTCCTTAAAGGGGCTAATGATATTGACCTTAAATTTTTTATTTTATTTATAAATAAAAGAACTAAAAGAAATAAGATTTTCTCCAGAAAAAATAAATAAATAAATAATAGTAAATACTGTGAAAGTTGCCTTGCTCTGTTAAGCATCACTTGGGAAATATTTGAAAAATGATTACAATTTCACTGGAGGGTTAATAAACTTGTCAACTGTATACACAAGCGTCAGAAGTTTTCCCTTTGATATTATATAGATATTATGCAAGAAATGATTAATGGTACAAATATTGTAACTATCAAAGGACTGAATGGTTAAATATCACTTAGATCCCAAAACAGGTTGAGTTTCAACTGCTGTAATTTCTCCACATTTTCAACTGAAATTTGCAGGGCTTACAGTATACTCATTATACATGGTAGCAATTTAACTAGCTATCAAGTGGATGGAGAACATCAGCCAGGGAATGCAGTGATGTGCTCAGATTCACCCTCTGCATTTCACTGAGTAAAGAAGCTGTTAAAGCCAAAATCCAAAGAGCTATAAAAAGAAGTTGGCAAGAACTTTGAAATGAGGAGAGAAAAAGACATCTTTATCATTTTCAAAATCAAGCTGGGGTGAAAGAGAGAATCTCGGTAATAGAAGAGAAGACACGATCATTACCAGATTTGGGCACACAGCTCAAAAATTTTCCCTATATAGAAAGAACAAGCATGACTCTGGGAGTTACAGCATACAGTATGCGGATCAGCAGAAACTGTAGAGCATGCACTAATATATTGAGCTGCTTATGAAAGAGAAAGGGCATATCTGTTATTGGAGCAATTAGGAGAAATGACGATAAGAAATCTTACACTTTAAACACTGCTGCATAATGGATTGGATCATAATAGAATATGCAATGCGGTAATGAGATACCTAAGGAAATGTCTGTTTAATTGTTAATGTCGTGTGATTTTAATAGAAGGTGAATTCCTTATAATAATGTTCCACACTCCAGCCCATAGGGCTATTGCTATAAGGGATACAGCTGTGGCTAAAACTCATTTGACGGAAATGAAGAACAAACCTCAGCCAGGGCAACCAGTTCTCTTCTGGCCAAATGTATACAGGCAGAGCTGCAGCCTGGGTACCGGAGGGATTGAGGACAATGAGCATCTGTTGCAGAGAAGTTGCAGCTCCAGAAGGTCACATGACAAGTGTTCACACTAAACGACAGGACCAGTGCAGAGACTGCTCTGGAGTTTTTGCTCCTGACTCATTGATGACCATGACAACCATATGATCTTGATACGAGCCTGATCCAAGATTTTGTGAACCACAAAATAAGGAAAAACTGTCACAGCCACACACACAAAGGAGAGAAGGCAGGGATTACTTTGTGAGCATTTATTGTGGAGCATGCACAAACAGTGGGTAAACAGGTGAGTGGTGCAACGGGTTGAAGGCTTTCTCACACATTAGTCCAAGAGGTAAGTTCAAGTTCATTGCAATCACCAACGTAACAAAAGTCACTTCCCTTAATCGGTCATTAGCATCCACAGGTACTTAAAGCAAGCCTCAAAGGAGCACAGGAGAGATCGGAGCAACATGGAGAAGATCCAAAAAGCGGAGACCTTCCAACGTTGATTCCAGCTGGTGAGTAACTGAATGAGGTGAGTATTTATAGGGAGTGGGTGATTGCAGGTGCAGGTGTGGGTGTGGGTGATTAGAACTCTGGTGATTGTTCACGGTTGTGGTGTGTGGTGGATGGTGACTGTGTGTAGTGACTGGAACTGAGGGAACATGCGGAGGGTGTGACACTAACATGAAGTGTTCCAAGCTCAGGTTGCTCTGATTAATGCAGCCTAACAACCTTTAAAGGATTTGAATTTCAAAGTTTTGTTTTTTTGTTTTTTGCAAAGAGATGTGTCTTTAAAGTCTGCATGAACCGGAAGCTGTGACTGCTTTTTTTTTTTTTTTTATTGTGATGCAGTTTCTAGAGAAACTAAATATCATGAGAAAACAGTGGGCAAGGCTTGTTTTTTTTCTACTGTGAGCTGATTGGATGTTGTAAAGTAGGCATTTCATTTAGAAGAGTTGGGAAAAGAGTTTCGGGAGAGTTATTACAACCTAATAGACACCTCCTCCTCCTCATTTCTGTTTGCTGTAATAGCGATGTCAAACTGACAGTTGGAGGGGTGTGGTTAAGCATGTTAACCATGCCCAATACCTCAGACAGACCTAATCTGAGAATTTAACTGAAAACAAACACGAAGTGCATTTTCAGATATCAATTTTAGATTATAAGGGCAAACCTTTTTTGCACTGATTGTTCACCACAAAACTAGCACTGTGAGCTAACAAATTCAATATTGTTAGTTTGATTTCAAGTGTACTTTAATCTAGATTTAAACTGACAGTGTGCATCAGAGTTTAGGTGTCTGATATGAAAATGATCTGTACTGCCTTGATATTCTAGGATTAATCAATTGTACAGGATTAATTGAACATGTTATTTGGTTCTCATACGTCAAACAAACATACTTAAACTTCTGCAAACAAATTTCACAGAGCAATGTCAATTAAATATGTCCATCATAAAAAAAAAGTTTAAAAAGTTTAAAAAGTAATCTTCAAAAGACTTGGATTAAACTGCTCAATTCATATGGATTTATTTTATGCTGAACAGTCAGAAGTCAGGATTTATTTTTATGAAAGGATTAAAAATATATCTCAGAAAACCTAATTAGAGTTCATATTAAATTGTTGTTCACTAATAGATCTTTGATTTTGCTTGGAGCTCATATTGTTGTGCATCACGGATGTGAAACCTCTGCCGTTTGAAATAAATTTGAATGGTTTGATAATGATGACAGCATGTCTGTTCATATTTGTCTCTTTCATTCCTCGTTGCCTTGACATTCAAAACCACCATAACAACACCACTGCAATTACGCAAGATAATTATATCAAGCTTGGACAAGTTTAGGGCAATTACTTGTTCTATTTTTCTACTACTTTTGTGCCAGTTTCTTTCCTTATTATTAAATTAAAATGTTTTTTTTTAATTAAGGCTCAGTCTCAGTGGAAGTCAAAACCAAAACTTTGAGTGTGTTTAAAAGTTAATTTAAGCATTTAAGGCTTTAAACAGTAAAAATAGATCGCAACCTTTTGTATATTTGTACATGGCAGTTCATATAGATGAAAATGTAACCATACAATAGGATACTATGGCTATTTTGGAGGGAACAATGATATATTAGCAGACAAAAATTAGAGGCAAATTATCAGAGGCAAAAATTTAGTCTTTTCAGTCAACAGGTGAGATTCCACATTAATTTTGCAACATTTTCCCCCAAATACATTTTGTGTTGTGTTCAACTTGACTTTAAGCTTAAGTGGATGTTTAAAATAAATAAATAAATAAATAAAATAAATAAATAAATAAAAATTATAAAAAATAATTAAATAAAATAAAATAAAGGGCGGCGCAGTGGGTAGCGCTGTCGCCTCACAGCAAGAAGGTCGCTGGTTCGAGCCTCGGCTGGGTCAGTTGGCATTTCTGTGTGGAGTTTGCATGTTCTCCCTTCACGTGGGTTTCCTCCGGGTTTCCCCCACAAGTCTAAAGACATGCGGTATAGGTGAATTGTGTAAGCTAAATTGTCCGCAGTGTATGCATGTGAATGAGAGTGTATGGGTGTTTCCCAGTGATGGGTTGCAGCTGGAAGGGCATCCACTGCGTAAAACATATGCTGGATTAGTTGGCTGAAGGGACTGAGCTGAAAAGAAAATGAATGAATGAAAATAAAATTTCTGTCTTTAGTCTCTATTAACATCATTCTCTTTATTTATTTTTTCACTGCAGAGACAGGAGCTGAGGGGAGTCCGTCGGTCAGCGGGACAGTATTTTGGAATAAACTCAAAAGCTAAGACAAACTGAGCTCTCCTCATTCTCTGAAGTCAGTAAAACGTACAGTACTTTCTTTCATTCTGCTGATCCATTCACTGAAAACACAGTCGGGGTCTCGGCAATGGACCCTGACCTTTCCCAGCCTTCCGTTTGTTCTCCCAAGAGTAAATGAATGGGACACAATCAAAACAGAGTGATTACTTTCACAGACGACTGCGCCCAGACTCCCCCACTGCAATTAAACATCATTAAAGTTTAAGGTGAATTGACATATTTAAAAATTAAAAAGGAAACAATATTGATCTGCTACTGTCCAGTTTGACTGTAGCTGAGGAAGGGGAAAAAGGCTTCATTATTGTGGATGTTTGAAATGTGTCTGGTGGATAATGACCACATTTTATTGTAAGAGTTCATTACTAATATCAATATTTTAAAAAATAATAATAATAAAACAACTACATACATTTAATCTTCCCCTAAAATTAGTTTTATTGTTCATGTTTGGTCTTTTTTTTTAAATAATTAAATAATAATGATATATATATTTTAATTGGTAACACTTTATAATAATGGTCCATTAGGGAATGTTAATGTATTTACTAACATGAATAAACAATGAATGATACATTTATTACAGCATTTATTAATCTTTGTTAACATTAGTTAATGAAAATGAAGTTGTTTATTGTTAGTTCATGTTAAGTGCATTAAATAATGTTTACAAGCATGAATTTGGATTTTAATAATGCATTAGTAAATGTTGAGCTATGATTAATAAATGCTTCACAAGCATTCTTTTCATAGTTCATATTAGTAAACAACTTAACATGAACTAACATGAAGTGACAGGAACTAATGGACCGTTATTTTAAAGTGTTATCATTTGATTTTTAAACAACCTAAAAAATAATACAAACAAATACAGTAGGTTACTGTTTTACAGCCTATATATAACTTTTTCCTTAATGTCAACTAACTTTTCTTTTTAACTAAGCCATATGAATTACATTTGCTGAATTACATCACTGAAATCAGTGCATACAGCAATTAATGATTCAGATGTAAAAATTAAATGTGTAATAATGATGGATAATTTAGAGTAAAATAAAAATATTGAAAATGTAATGAAAACTTAGGAGGAATCTTTTTTTAACTTTATAAAATTATACATGTAATTAAACATATAGTATAAAATTACTAAACTAACATTATATTTCCATTAAGCAAAAATTTCTTGCATATGAACCATTTGCATATGAACTACTGGGAATCTTAAATTACTAGCAGAGAATGTAGCACAAAACTGTGTAAGGAAAAAATACTGTACTGATAAATTAAGCAACTTTTTCGCATACTGTATAAACAAACAAACAAAAAAAAACATGAACTTTGAGAACAAAAAAACAATGTCCTTTTTCTTCTGGTTGTTTGTTAAACCCGGAGACTGTTCACAGAGTTAATTTGTTTTTCTTTAAAAAGAAGAAAGTAATTGCATGTAGTCCTGGAAGAACTGGGCAATTAGTTAGATTATATGACAGACAAGACACTGGAAATATTTTTCTCTCGTTTATTAGCAGTACCTCAAAGTCTTTTTTTACAACATATGCAAACATGCACCTACATTTTACCCGGGTCTCACGCTTTTTGCTGTAAGCTTTGCAAGTTTTTGCAAGTTGTCATGTAAATCAACATTACGACCACACAAACATTTCCCCTGCACAAACATTGGCAAGGGCCATTCAATATTTTATTCCTAATGTACTTTCCTCAGCACTTATTCATGCAGTACTGTCAGCCTGTGCGTTAATGCGAATTTACTCACTGTTTCATGCTGTCTTTGCATGTTAGCTATGAAGACTTGACACCTTTGAAAATTGGAATGCGCTTACTGATGCATTTTCTTGATTTAAATGTGATAAACCGTCAATCCTGTCTATGGCTTTCCTTTCTTTCCATTTCTCTTTCATTGATTAGACTCTCCCCTATCAAGAATCCTAAAAATAGCTGCAAGGAAATGTTCTGGGCTTGCAGTCCCGCACTGATTCTCTTGGGAGACTGGGGTTAAAGCAGAAGTTAGTTATAGAAATGCAGCACTATTGGTTGGCAGCAGGTGCCCTGTTGCCTGGGCAACCAGTCAGCATGTGTGATTTCATAAAATGAGAAATAATAAAGTTACTGAAAGATTGAGACCTTTTAATATGTTATGGATATATGTTTGCAGTAATAACCCCTCTCCCATGGATTTACTGTACTTTTACACCACTCTGTGAAGTCAGAGGTTAGAATCTGTGCCTTTCTTTTGCCTTCACATGAGTGCTGCCTGTGGATTTGCAAGGTGTAGATGTCAGTTGTTTTGTTTTGGAGTATTTAACTTGGTTGGTGTGCAGATTAAGGCTGTCATGATATCAGAATTTTTAAAACATGAATACACAGCTGAAAGACTTCCAAATATATGATTTATATACAGAGAAATCTTGAAAAAAATAAGTGTTAATCATTCAGATTTAATATCTGCACTTTAACAAAGTTACTTTTATTGTTTTCTGTCTTGAAACAAAAAAATGTATCGTGATACACTCAAAATAATGACATTAGCTGTTTGTTCAAACTACTTTAAAATAAGCTGAAACAACACAATTCTTGAGTTTTGGGGGGACAACTTAATTGTTTTATCTTCAATCCACTTAAATTCACAACACAAATCGATTTTGTGGAACCCAATAGTGTATACAAATATCAGAAAATGTACTGGTAGCTCAGTATCTGTTTTTTGTACTGTACTTTACATGGCCAACCTAAACTAACCTTTGTTAAACTGCTAAAGTAGTTACATTTTCAACATCAAAACTTGTTGGAGCAGACATAAAGTACTATAATGCAATTCGAAACCATGAATAAATTTGTCAGATGGTATACAGTAGCTCTCAAAATGTGTGCCAAAGTCACTGGGAGGCAAGCTTGCATGCAAACTTTAGCCAAAAAAAGTGTAACTGCTGATGCTGTTACAGCAACCATTTTATCCCTCCTGGGGGAAAAAAGCCAGAACCAAAATGAGCTTTACAAACCTCCTAGGCCTTTTGATTGTTGTTGATTTTTATGTCTTTTCCATGAATAAGTCCAACCTATTGTGTTTTATTGTTTTATTAATGTCTACACTTTAGCCCAGCCCAGCCCAACCCTGCCAATTTATCCAGCATATGTTTTCCACAGCGGATGACCTTCCAACTGCAACCCAGTACTTGGAAACATCCATACACATTCATTCACACACATACACTACAGCCATTAGTTCATTCAATTCACCTATAGCGCATGTCTTTGGACTGTGGGGGAAACCAGAACACCCAGAGGAAACCCACGCGAACACGGGGAGAACATGCAAACTCCACACAGAAATGCCAACTGACCCAGCCGGGACTCGAACCAGCGACCTTCTTGCTGTGAGTGCTAACCACTGAGCCACCGTGTCGCCCCTGTTTTGGTTATGTGAATCACATTTATGTATCTATTTAAATTACATCTAATTTATTAATAAAACATATTTAAGTTTTCAGTGTTTAAGGGATGTTTAGTGTATTGTGACAGTACCCCCTGATTAGCTATTTCAGGGGTTTCTATAGGTCAAGCTATACAAACTATGCATGTAATTTAACTGTTCTTTTAGGCTAAATCTAGATACAAACACCTATTTTACTAGAGAAGTATCTTTTGAACACTTACGATCTCTCTTGGTGCTCTAGATCTGCCGGTTTCAGTGTTAATTAGGGGAATCAACCCAATTAACCAACTCTCAATAACATTTTCTACATGTTTTGTTTTATATTGCAGCTCAGTTATTCCAAACCCAAATATATGTATGGTGAGCCATTGGAAAATTACTCTTTAATTTCGATGAGAACAAAAATTGTGTTATTGTAAAACCAGTGGCGACGCGGTGGCGCAGTGGGTAGCACGTTCGCCTCACAGCAAGAAGGTCGCTGGTTCGAGCCTCGGCTGGGTCAGTTGGCATTTCTGTGTGGAGTTTGCATGTTCTCCCCGTGTTCGCATGGGGGTTTCCTCCGGGTGCTCCGGTTTCCCCCACAAGTCCAAAGACATGCGGTACAGGTAAATTGGGTAAGCTAAAATTGTCCGTAGTGTATGTGTGTGAATGAGTGTGTATGAATGTTTCCCAGTGATGGGTTGCAGCTGGAAGGGCATCCGCTGTGTAAAACATATGCTGGATAAGTTGGCGGTTCATCCCGCTGTGGCGACCCCAGATTAATAAAGGGACTAAGCCGAAAAGAAAATGAATGAATGAATGGATGTAAAACCAGTGTTATTGTAAATGCATTTGCCATACAAATGAATGTGAACATGAAACAACTACAGAAAGTTAATTTCATTTGAGAGGCTGAATTGAGCACAACAATGTAAAAATGGAACTAAAAAGCTAACTCAAAACTTACCAACTAAGTAAGCAGCTTCAAACAAATATAATGACTGGAGAGGAATGAAAATCTGAAGAAACGGCACATAATGAGCCATCCATCTTCATTCTGTTTACCTTCAGGATGTCGCCATTGTTTCCAGAGGCTTCATCATGCTATTCAGCATTATCCCTGAAACATATTGTGGAAGGCGGATGTTCATAATTCATCACTGTGAAGAGACTCACACACACTGTGTCATCAGAAATTGGGCTCAGTGTAAATGTGTTGATCTTTAAAATGCAGTACAGTGCACTGTGGCTCATTAACACTAGCCGGGCATATCAACATTTCAACTGGATTGCAGGAGATGAGTTAATTGTTCAGTGGCATTAAACCTGCATGAAGCAAAGGGAGCTTGTAAACGATGCTTGAATATAACACCTTTTTATTCTTGCTATTTAAAAACTGCTGTTCTATTCACCCATACTGTTTAGTCCTGTGGATTTTAAAAGCAATTGGTTGATTGTACTTGAGAGCTTTCTTTTAACAATTATTCAATTATTCAATTGTTATTTCTTTTAACAATTATTATTCTGGAAAAAGGGCATCACGGTGGAGCAGTGGGTAGCACAATCATTTCATAGCAAAAAGGTCGCTGGTTCGAGCCTCGGCTGGGTCAGTTGGCATTTCTGTGTGGAGTTTGCATGTTCACGTTGCATGAGGTGCTCTGGTTTCCCCCACAAGTCCAAACACATGCGCTATAGGTGAATTGGGTAAGCTAAATTGACCGTAGTGTACGTGTGTAAATGAGTGTGTATGGATGTTTCCCAGTGATGGGTTGCAGCTGGAAGGGCAATCGCTGCGTAAAACATATGCTGGCGACCCCAGATTAATAAAGGGACTAAGCTGAAAAGAAAATGAATGAATGAATGAATATTCTGGAAAAAGATAATCAAATTTAACTAATTTAATTTAGTTCTTTCAAGTTGCTTGAATTTAATGTTATCCTATATCCAAAATGGTAACACTTTATAATAAGGTTTCATTAGTATTGTTATTTAAAGTGTTTATTAACATGGACAAACAATGTATAATGCATTTATTACAGTATATAGACATCTTTGTTAATGTGTGTTAATGAAAATAAAGTCATTTATTGTTAGTTCATGTTAACACACAGTGCATTAACTAATGTTAACAAGCACAACTTTGGATTTTAGTAAATGTTGAACTATGATTAATAAATGCTGAACTGCACAGGATTGTTCATAGTTATTTATTATTGTTCATAGTAAATAAATTAACTAACATTAACTAATGAACTATTATTTTAAAGTGTTACCATTTGATTTTTAAATTACCTAAAAAAATATATATATAAATACTGTACAATACACTTCCCTAATAGTTAGGCTTTGGATTTTAATAATGCATTAGTAAATGTTGTATAGTAAAACTATGATTAATAAATTCAATTCAATTCAATTCATCTTTATTTCCATAGCGCTTTTACAATGTAGATTGTGTCAAAGCAGCTTCACATAGAAGATTATAGTGAATTGAAATGGTGTCCGTTCAGTTTTTAGAGTTTAAGTTCAGTTCAGTTCAGTTCAGTTCAGTGTGGTTTAAATTTTCACTGCTGAGAGTCCAAACACTGAAGAGCAAATCCATCGATGCGCAGCTCTACAGGTCCCGAACCATGCAAGCCAGTGGCGACAGCGGCGAGGAACGAACTTCACCAATTTGCGAAAGTGAAGGAAAAAAAACCTCGAGAGAAACCAGGCTCAGTTGGGCTCGACCATTTCTCCTATGACCAAACGTCTTGTGCAGAGCTGCAGTCTAGGCGCCGGAAGCTGGTGAACGCTGGATGTCAGCGAAGACTCGTCAGTCACTGGGGTCTCACAGGAATCAGTCTGATGCTCTCCACTCCTCCATGACCACCACAGCAGCTGCTCAGGATACGGCCTGGAAACCTTTATTTTGGAATATTCAAGATTATGGAAACCTTGGGATTATCTCTTCACAGGTCTACGCTTTATAGGTAAGAAGCAATATTTTATAATCAATACGGAACTTAACAGGCAGCCAGTGTAAGGAGGATAAAATTGGGGTGATATGATCATATTTTCTAGACCTGGTAAGAACTCTGGCAGCTGCATTTTGTACTAGCTGAAGTTTATTAATAGAGGATGCTGGGCAACCAGCAAACAGAGCATTACAGTAATCCAGCCTAGAAGTCATGAAAGCATGAACTAGTTTTTCTGCATCTGAGATGGATAGCATACTTCGTAATTTAGCGATATTTCTCAGATGAAAGAAGGCGGTTTTTGTGACATGAGAGATATGATTTTCAAAAGTTAAATTGCTGTCTAGTATAACACCCAGATCTTTTACAGTAGAGCTAAAGCTAACTTTGTGTCCCTCTAATTGCAGGTTGAGTTGTGAGATCTGCTGTGTACAGAATTTAGGCCCAATAAGTAATAATTCTGTTTTGTCTGAATTTAAGAGAAGGAAATTGTTGGTCATCCAGTCTTTAACATCTTTAATACATTCAGTTAGCTTAGACAGTTCAGATGTCTCATCAGGTTTTGTTGAAATATATAATTGAGTATCATCTGCATGCCATAAACCTCAAAACGGTTTGAGCCCCAAAACAACTATGGATTACAATATTCTGATTTATGTTAATTACATTTCCCGCAAACATCCATTAGAAAATCAAAAACAAACATACTGTACACTACAGTTTGTATACACTCAATGATTGAATCATTCAAGAAAAATCTTCTTCTTTTTTAACTGCAGGGTCACTCTAACAAATATTCACAATATTCAGCTTCAGCTTTAAAAGGGTAGTGAACTGTCTTTTATATGTATCTGTTTTGAACTCAATGGAACATACTGTTATATGGCATATTATATACTTGGAAGTGAAAGCCCAGTGGTAGATTGGAAATATAAAATTCATTGACAGTTAGAAAGGACAGATTTCATACAGAAAACTGATATATAGTAATATATAGTTAATATATTTGAATATCCATCTATCTTCAACCGCTTATCAGGGGCCGGATTGCAGGGCCAGCAGTTTCAAAAGGGAAATCCAGAGGCATGTCATATATGTGATTGTCATATATTGCCTTATATCAAATTTCTATATGTGTCACATTCTTTATGTATGTTTGACAGCTTACATTCTTCAATTAGGTTAAAAACACAAAATTAATACATATATATGATAAATGATCTGTTATAACAAAGTAATAGTGACCAGGTAAAAACAAATATTTATATGGTGCAACATTCCTGTCGGATCCAATACAGTCAGCACAGCATAGTCTTACTATAATCCTCAAAGTCTAATTTTTCTTGTTTGCAAATAAATCTGTGGTAAAATTAAGTGAACAAAGGAGTAAGTTCTCACTTAAGGGGTCTGAAACTTCTTTTAAAATAGATTTTGTACGCATTCCTTCTTGTCTTTGGAACATATTTATCATTTGTTTTCTTCGTATATGTACTAATTGGTGGGTGAAGCCAAAAAGGAAGTAATGTACTGTAGAAGTAGTATTGATCTTCTATGAAGGCGGAGTTTAGAGTCCCTTTTACAGTATGTAATAAAATGGGTCATTCCACAACCTGTGGTTTTGGCAGAATGGCTTCAGACTAATTAGAAAGGTTTGAGTTCTGAAACAGGATGGTTTTTTACAGTAATGACCTCCTATATGATATCAAAAAATAAAGAGAATTTGAATTTCTCAGTTCATAATCCCTCTGACTGAATAAAGCTTACTAAATCAATCAGAATAATATCAAATTTAAATCATTAGTTGAATAAAATGGACTTAAATCCAAATCAGTGACTTTTCCAAATCAGATATGAAGCAACTCAAGCACATTCGTCCCACTGGAGGTTTACTGACATGTGCCTCCTGTGCCGGGCCAGATAAATCTGACTCAAGGGATGAGTCCGTTTAATGGAGCTGAACACGCAAGCTTTTTCTGCATCTGGGTGAGCGGCTCCATAAAGATGGAATTCTGTTTACTGAAGCAGGTAAATAGAGAGGAACCACACAGCCATGCCTCATCAATCAGGCCACACATTGAGCTGTTAGTGCCAGGATACACATGCCAATATATTCTGACAGCTCTCTCCTGCACTGGACAAATTACACAAATCAAGCGTTTGAGTAAAAGTACAGACACCCAAACAAAATATTACTCTGGCAAAGCCCTCCTTCTCAATTGATTTCTTTCCTAAATTAAGTGTGTTTAATTTGTGTGAGGCAGTCGTGTAATTTGAGTGATTATGTATATCCAGCCGATTGTTATTATCGCAAAATAAAACAGCAATCGCTTCGCGACGTTCCTAAAACAGGTTACACGACATAATTATGATTGTAAGTGTAGATATTTGTGTGCAAATCGTATCTAATTTGTATATTTATTTTGCCAAGTTACTCACCTTCCGTGTGTTAGGGATGACAGCCGTCATGAAGTGGAGGAAAGGGCCGTTACAAAGCGCTATTTGAAAACGCTCTTGTGGCCTGCGCGTGCACGATGACTAGAGAGATCCAAGTGCGCGTCATGTTTAGATTATTTTATCAGTCCCTGTTAATTAACTTTTTTTTTGACAACACAATTAATTCCATTCCAATAATCCAAGAAACAGATGAAGAAACATTTAATTCAGAAAATTAAAAATGTACAAAATGCTGCATTCATAAGCAATATCCTTGTTGGTTTTTCAAAAGAAACTGGAGGAATACTTTTTTATTAATAAATAGCCTATATATTAAGGTTTAGTAATATCTTAAATATTTTTCATGAGTGGATTTTGGAGGACTGTGTTATTAGTTCTATTTTTATAATAATAATAATAACAATAATAACAATAACAATGATAACAATAACCATATTATTATTATTGTTGTTGTTGTTGTTATTATTATTATTATTATTATTGCAGTAGTTGTTGTTATTATTATTGTTTTAAATGTCAAAATGTAAGGGTCTAATGAGGTCAAGTGACAGAAAATTTAATTAGTCCCCTATAATAATGATCATTTTCATAATTGTACATCTCTGTGCATGTTTTTGTCTCTTTTTTCCCTCTGTTGTGGCTCATTTTTACCCTCCAAAATTACTTTTACGTTTTCAGATATTTTCACAATTTACCATTCAGTCTCCTAACTGTAAGCAAGTTAACATTTAGACTCTAATCAATGATATTCTTATGTATTCACAGTGAGTGCCACAAAAAAAGAAAGAAAAAACACACCAAATTTCATATAATTCTAAAAGCACAAATAACTAAGTAAATGAGCATGCATCTCATTTTCTGGTCTCTACAATTGACCTATTTACTTGTCACAAAATCTCTTAGTTCCTTTAAGTGTTAGCTTTTAGAAGAGATATCCACCAGGAACCATTATATAAGTTTACAGATCTTACAGTAACTCTTTTTTGGAATTTGAGTTCCTCTAATAACTTTTAAAGTGCTCTGAGATCTTAGTGCAAGGGAACAGTGACTCCAGAACCTCGGTATTCACAAAAAGTGCTTGAAGGATCCCAATTACTGCAAAAGGGTCCTGCAAGTACTGCATAGACTGTCAGTGGTTTCTCAAGGAACCCCTTTATGAGAGAAAGAGCTTTGAGGCACTTAAAATACATCTTAAAGTTCCTTGAGTACTCAACAGGGTATTTGAAGCACCTTTACTTTTTACAGTGTGTGTTTAATATGTCTAATTTTATTAACAAAACTTGTCATTGTCTAAAAACCATACTGATAATTAATTATATTTCAAGTGTGCAAACAAGTGAAAGTTCTACCAATTTGTACCAATTCTCACTATTAACTATTACCTGTCTATTATTATTATTATGAAATTGGCTATATATTAGGACTTTAGTTATTTATTTTATTCTACATCCCTAATCCTACCCAATACATAAAACTACTACATTAATAACTATAAGCAACAAATTTGGAGTTAATTGAGGCAAAAGTCACAGTTAAAGGTTTGTCAATAGCAAGAATTTTACATGAAAATAAAGTGTGACCAAATGAATAACCACAAAAATATATGTCATTGCGGGCGTCACGGTGGCACAGTGGGTAGCACAATCGCCTCACAGCAAGAAGGTCGCTGGTTCGAGCCTCGGCAGGGTCAGATGGCATTTCTGTGTGGAGTTTGCATGTTCTCCCCGTGTTCACGTGGGTTTCCTCCGGGTGCTCCGGTTTCCCCCACAGTCCAAAGACATGCGGTATAGGTGAATTGGGTAAGCTAAAATTGTCCATAGTCTATGAGTGTGTGTAAATGAGTGTGTATGGATGTTTCCCAGTGATGGATTGCAGCTGGAAGGGCATCCGCTGCGTAAAACATATGCTGGATAAGTTGGCAGTTCATTCCGCTGTGGCGACCCCTGATTAATAAAGGGACTAAGCCGAAAAGAAAATGAATGAATGAATGAATATATGTCATTGCTTGTAAAGTCAGTGACTCATTTACTAGAGCCAGATTATTTGAATCACTTTGAATGAATTATTTGAATCAGTAAGTTGTTAACGCAAGAACAGATCCAGTCAGATCTGTCCAATTGTAACGAAGTCCACTGAAGGTGAGCGTATAGAACCCAAATGCAGTTTATTAACAAAAAGAGTGTAACGATTGTTGACCTCTGCGTTGTGTTGTTGTTCAATCGTCACCGACTCAAAGCAATGATACTTTCCAAAAGTGGTTCTCAGTTTATCTTTATTCTGAGAAACAAATAAAATAAGATCACATGCAACACAGGGCAAAATAC
>CAIGQV010018299.1:10769372-10781095 GCA_903798115.1 Danio jaintianensis | reverse complement strand
ATGTCATTCATACAATGAATCAGTCATTCTCTATTACCACTGTTACAAGAGCACAACAAACAAAATAAGAACTTAACACTAGGGATGGCTGATGTGAAACTGACATTTCGACACAGTGTCGAGATCCCGAAGTGCAAGTGTTTCGAAACACTGCAACGAAGCATGATCCGAAACACCCAGGTCACGTTACTAAAACATAAACGTGTGTTTTATGTTGAAAAGTTAGAAAAAGTTACTTTTATTGACATTTTTAATAGTTTGAAGTAATATATTGCATGCATATTATAAATTACACTTTACAACAATTTCCTGTAGAATCTACAGTAACTTACTGTAAATCAACCATTTATCTTGCTCTATATGTATTTACAGTATTGTATATCTTTACTCTAAAATATACAGTCATTTTCACAATGCAACTTTAATATACAGTAACATACTGCATAAGTGTTCATTCAATCATTCATTTTCCTTCGGCTTAGTCTCTATTTCAGGGGGCGCCACAACAGAATGAACCGCCAACTATTCCGGCATATGTTTTGTGCAGCGGATGCCCTTTCAGCCACAACCCAGTACTGGGAAACACCCACACACTCTTGCATTCACACACACACTCATACACTACTGCTAATTTAGTTTAATTTGATTCAATTCACTTACAGCGCATGTCTTTGGACTGTGGGGGAAACCGGAGCACCTGGAGGAAACCCATGCCAACACAGGGAGAACACGCAAACTCCACACAGAAATGCCAACTGGCCCAGCTAGGACTCGAACCAGTGACCTTCTTGCTGTGAGGCGGCAGTGCTAACCACTGAGCCACCGTGCCGCCCTACTGTATAAGTGTCCTACAGTGAAATACAGTTCATATTTCTGTTAAATACTGTGTAATTTACAAAAAATCATTAACAGCGTATGGTATGCCAGTACTGTTTTGTTATTTTACAGATTATTTCTATATTATTTCTTATACAATATTTCATTTTAAACCACTAAAATGTCAATAAACGTCACTTTGTTAAACTGCAGAGTTCGATTTTCAACACCAAACTCAAAGCAGAGATCAAGGTTCATAATGCAATTCCCGTAAATTTCCCACGATTCCCGCAATAACGTAAAATAAACTAAAAAGACCTGGAAATCACAAAATATAGAAACTGTTAAGTAACAATTTTTTTTTTACAATGATCACATCTTTGGGAATGTGACAAATTTGTCACTTCAAAATAGCATTTCACTCTGCTAGATTGATGAAATGTAAAGGTACAACTTTTTGTTTTGGAATATAGTGAAATAATAGTTTCCTAAAATAAAAATACTTTGATAAAGTACACAAACACTTAAGTACAACAGTGAAGTAAAAATAGGGTTCTCTCTGTGCTGTATGATCTATTCTTTCAGAAAACTTTACTTGCAGGAAGACAATAATGAATGGCCTTTTTAATCTGTGACCGAACAATTTGACCTATGAATCATCAATGGTGAAATAACCTTTTTGATGCAGTTATGACATCTATCAGCAGGGGTTTACAAGATCATTCCTACTAGCCAGACTTTGACCCCCATGTAACAACAGTGACTAGTGTGGCAGTGTCCACAAATAAGTCATAAGTCATAAAGCTGAACTCAGAATAAATAAAACATGGATTTATTCTGTTATCCTTTGGGTACAGGAGAAAATTCTGTTTCCCAGATATTAAAACATGCCGGGGGCATCGCTGAAACCCTCTGGGAGCCGAAGTGTGTAACACTTAGAAACCCTTGCACAACAAAACAAACCTCGTCACGTACTGCAGGCACGTCTCTACACAGACTTACTGTATATTCATGCTTCCATGCACTCACACTCACACACGCACACACATTCTCATCAAGTGATTACTCATGACAGCTCCACTTTCTGTGATGGGGAATCTGAACTCACATCTGAACCAGACTCATCTCTTTTTTCAGTCCACACAAGAGGCCATTTCAGCAGAAACAAATATTGGCACACATTAATTAAGCTGCCATGAAATTTGAAAGATTTAGCTAAATTTCTAGTCCTAGAGTTCTAGGCATTTTAGAGTCGTCAGTCAACTAAATATAGATAACAGCACATGTTTTTTTTTCCCAAGTACTTTTTTTTTTTTCTTCAAACTTTCATAGTTCCAATTTGTGAACAGTTACACAAAACAACATGTATAAAAGCTATTAATGGCTCAGAAGATATTTTCATTCAAATGAGCAGATGGTATACTCTCAAAAAACACTGTCTTCTCAGCTGTCTGTAATGGCTTTTAAAACCAACCAAGCGTTTCCTGTTCGAGGTCCAAAGGCATCTAATTACTAAAGAGATTTTAGATTTGTTTAATTGGAACAAGAGCTCATGAGTGTATACTGTATGTATGAAAAATGCTTTGGGGAGAAATAAATACAGAACAATCATTATGATTTCATTGGGAGCAAAACAGTGGTTTTAATCAGGGTTCAGAGTTTTTAAATGGGGTTTTCAAACGGGGGTCCAGGAAACCCCAGGGGGCCTCAAGGGAGTGTATGGAGTATGTATGTCCATGGAAAGTAAAAATAATTTTTTTACTTACTTTATAAAAATACAAACTTTAATCATTAAAATGGCCAAAACATTTTATAAAGGTAAATTAATAAACCTGCATTAATATAAAAGCAACAAAAAACCTGGAAAATTAAAATAAATTAAAATAAAATTTAAATAAATTAAAATAAAATTACATAAAAATGTTAATTAATGAATACAAATTAGATTCAATTATTAATAATTTGATTAAACAAACAAAAAAGTACTAAAACTGTAAAATATATAATGTAATACTGTCTTCATTGTTAGAAATCAGAAGTTAGCTTCTTTCTTTCCTTTAATTTACTCTCCTTTCTTTACTACCTGGCAGCTAGCTCTCTGCAACTCTCACATGGTCGCCCACTGAAGCTAAGCAGGGCTGCGCCCAGTCAGTACCTGGATGGGAGACCACATGGGAAAGCTTGGTTGCTGCTGGAAGTGGTGTTAGTGAGACCAGCAGGGGGCGCTCAACCTGCAGTCTGTGAGGGTCTTAATGCCCCAGTATAGTGAAGGGGACTCTATACTGCTCAGTGAGCGCCGTCTTTTGGATGAGACGTAAAACCGAGGTCCTGACTCTCTGTGGTTGTTAAAAATCCTGGCCAAATTTGCCCACTGGCCTCTGTCCATCATGGCCTCCTAACCATCCCCATATCATAATTGGCTTCATCTGTCTCCTCATCCACTACCAGTGTGCAGCATCCACCTGGATGATGCGACGGCAGCCATATTGCGCCAGACCGCACACCACACAGACACATGCTCAAAACAATCTATTCAGCAGGGCATAAAAACAGAGTAAATAAATGTTCAGACAGGTTGAATCTAAAAAATGCAGGCCTTAACAGTTTTGTGAATGATTACTGTAAATACATTCTGAACTGGCTAGTATCTTTTAAAAAAGGCAAGGAAAGAGTTCATTTATCCCACAATAAATAAATATGATATCAGGATTCTTAAATTTGCGAGTGACCTCTTTTCAGCCACTATGAACCTTGGTGCACATCTGCCCACACTGAGGCGAGCTCCCAGCAGACTTCTTCCTAGGAGTCATAGCGGAATAATTTCATGGAAGTGCAAACTTAGAGGAAGACCACAAGGGTTTAGGGGGCCATTTGGGATTTCTGGAGACCAATATCCTGCAAAGTTAAACTCCAACAAACCTGCCTAAAAGTTTTAGTCAAGACCTATGGGAGACAAGCAAGCAATCTTTAGCCAAAAAAGGTTAACAGATAAAGCTAATGCTCCAAGGTGACAAGAGCACATTTTGTTGAATGTTAGTGTATATATATCAATGGACACTAAAGGCCCTGGTATATTTCAAAAGAAATCAAAACAATAACTAAAATAACATAATTTTGAACAAAATCCAGCCAAAACTAAATTTGCTTTGAGTTAGTTTTGGCAGTTAGAAACAGTTCACCAAAAACAAACTTTTTGGGGAATTCGCTTTAGCTCCTAAACACCTTTGAGCTACCAGTGGTCCGTGATGATTACATAATTGGTGGGTGTGTCCTGGAACTTTGCCTTCTTTGACGTGCTTCGTATCCACGCAATCACACAGGAGAAAAACATCCAGTAAAACATGAAGTTAGCAACATGAATAGGGTCATGAAGGGTCAAGTAGCAGAACTGGTACAGATGTATCCACACCTGCACTATTGTACTGTCACACACCAGACCATAAAGTTCTAAACAATGTTTCATTTAGCGACTTCTATTATGCTTCCTTTGGACTAGAACCTTCTAGGAAAATGTATTGAAGCTGGATTAAGGTGATCTCCACAGGACATTGGTGAAACAGGATTGGAAACCCCTATTCTGACTTTATGTTACCTGTTAACTTTCATTAGAATGATCAGAGTAATAATATGTACTTGCAAAGTCACAAATAGTCAGTACTATAATGTCTGTTGATGGACCATCAACATTAAGGGCTCTATTTTGACAATCTAAGTGCAAAGTCTAAAGCGCATGGCGCAAAAGCATTAGGGGTGTGTCCGAATCCACTTTTGCTATTTTAAGGATGGAAAAATAAGGTTTGCGCCCCAGAGCATGGTCTAACAGGGTTGTGCTTATTCTCTTAATGAGTTATGGGTGTTCTTTGAGCAACCAGAGTCTCATCTTCCATTCCCTTTAAGAGTCAGTTGTGTCACGCAATGGCGCATTTGCTATTTACATGGCAGACTTTGTAAGTGGAAAAACTGAACGCTTCACTAGCAAAAAAAACAGTTAAACCGACCATCTGCGCAAGGATAAAGAATGAGCCACCTCCATTCGGCCTCTTTACTTTCTCTTTACTTTACTTTTACTCTTTACTTTCCTCCTTTACTTTCGTGGATAAGGAAACGGTGTTGTATGCACTCCACTGAAGACATCCATTAGCCTACATATTTAATTTTGTTTGTTAAGCGCAAATATTTGTTTCAAAACTATTTTTAAATTCAGTTCTAATTTCCAGCAAATAAATAAGAGAACAATAATGTTCTATAGTATATGTATAATGTATAGTAATGTTAATTAATAAAAAAACGAGTTATATCCAAACACACGTCCTATTCTTATGCCCCATATGGTGATGCATACGTCTCCAAAACCTGACAGGTGGACAAATCTAAACTTGCTTTTATTCAAAAAAATATAAATATGCATATAATAAATAATACTGCTAATAATAATAACATTATACAAATGCAAATTGTCATGAATAAACTGAAACACATGAAGACGTTCTTCTGACATGAAGAAGGCATGGAGGTAGTGGTTTTTATATATATGTATAAAATAATAATTTTTGTAACATTTTAATCCTTTAATTTTTTTTCATATGTAAAGATGTTGCTGTACATCCTGTGTGTATTAAGCAATGTGTAAGCGTTTAACCCTGCATAGGCGAATAACTAATGCGCTTCGCGCTGAACTTTATAGAGCAGCTTTTAGTTGGTCAATGGCGCTGTCTATTTTAGTTTCTCAAAATAGCAACGCACAAACAATGCACCTTAACACACCTCTTTTTTAGACCGGCACACCCATGAGTCCACAAAGTGGTGCAAATGGATTTGCTATTCAAACAACGTGGCGCAAAACATAAAAATTAGGGTTGCACAGGTCTGAAAATAGCAACAAATCGTCTCATGCACGCGTTATTGCGCTGGGTGTATGATAGGGCCCTAAGTGTTAGCAGACAGTCTACTAATACTATAATGATGGCTGGTTGCAAAGCTATTTAGGATGTGTTTAGATGACAATATCTAATAAAGATTTTTAATTAATTTTTTTAGACAATGTTGTCAAAAAGATCTTTGCTGACATGTCCATAAAAAATACTGAAAGTGCTGTATTACACATGCTGGCGATGTCAGTCAGTATCTTAAGTAGCACAAACACAGTTATAGTCCACTATTGCTGTTTTGGTTGTCAAGTGTTTGTGCATGCCTATAGACTGAACATTTAATATGTGCAATTTTCACAAAATCCCTTTTTTGTCAATTTTCTAAATTTTAATTATAAAATCCCATTTTCAAAACTTAACATTTTCAGCCCCCAAACATCATTTAAGAAATGAATGCTAAAAAAAATGCATTAAAAGTTTTATTTGAAAAAAATGTGTCATAAAAAAAGCCTCATAATATAAATAATCATACTGTATATTCAACAGAATGGCTGAGAGGGAGCATCAGATTAAAGAACAAAATTCATTCAGGAGTGAAACACCACCATGCTGTGAGCTAGAGCTGTTATCATTGACTGAAATAAAAGTCTATGGAATTTTCTATATTTTATTCATATAAACTTTGATACCTTGCTTCAATTTTTGTATTGAACTGCTGCATGAAAACAATACCACTAACAACCACAGCAGTATGCTCGAATAATATTACTTAAATATGTTTTCCCGTTTAATCATATGACAGTACCCGCAGTGCCGATGACCCATTGCTTTCATCTTTCAGTCCACATCAGACCTTTCACAACAGAAGAAATAAAAATGTTTTCTGTCTGTGCTCCTTCAATTCAGTCATACTCTTGAGACTAAGAGAACCATGTAGAATTGTTGTTCCTAAATATAACAAGAGAAGCACAGTGATACATGCATGAACACCTGCATGGATGAACTCAGCTCTTCTGCAAGAGTAAAGCAGTTTCTCTGAGCGCTGGCAGAAGGCTTATTATTGGATTTTTTTTCTTTTTTTGCCCAGAGGGTAATAAAGCAGGGAAGGTAACAGCCCACATGAATGAAATAGAAGCCAGCAGACCCACCGTGCCTCATCTGCCAATGTATACTTATCTGTATCCCACAATTTCATATTCCCCTTCAGATCACCTCCAGATTTCATACTGTATGTATCTCAACATACTGAAAAAAGAGAAGACATGCTCGAGTGGCTTCAGAAGTGGAGGGATGAATTCTTTCACTATCTTGTCAGAAGTCAAGCTATGAAGGCCGTCCTCAAGAGCTCCCACATTTCCCTCTGGGCATAATTAAATCAGTCTCGCAGGTAAAGGCATTCAAATGGCCGATACTGTACGAGGAGAGCTGTTTTTTTTAGCCAGACAGTATAAAGTTGTACTAAATATTCATTATAACTTATACATACCTTGGGTTTTAACTAGACTGAGATGTACCTTTGTTTGCTGGGAGGATGTTTGCATTAGGATTTTGTTCTGTTTTTTATGTGTTTTGTCTTCCATTTACGAAACTCTATATAAACTTGTAAATATGATTTGTTTCGCCTAAGTCTTCTTTCCCACATCAGGTTGTCAGGGAGTGTGTTTACATATACGACATATTGCCATTAAAGTCAGCAGCACACAATCGTCATATTGCCTGTAGAAAACTCACACTTTGATGACGTGGGAAAGAAGACATTAGCGAACATTTATTTGGCACATAAAAGTGTTCTTGGAGCTTCATATGATTACAGTTGAACTTACATATAATCTTTTGACAATGTTTTTCGCTTTTCTGAACTTTGAATGTCTCGGGACTGTTGCCGTATATGGAGGATGAGAGAGCTCTCGGATTTCTTCTAAAATATCTTAATTTGTTTTCTGAAGATGAACGAAGCTCTCATTTTTGTAATTAACACTGAACTCTACCTGTAATTAATACCAGAATTCTAGAACTACTAGAATGGCCATAGTGGTCATTCTGACTGTTCTCAAATAAGACATTATATTGTCATATATATATTCAAAGCTTCTACCGAGATAATAGAATTAAACTTTGAATGTCTGTGGTCACATTTTTTGAAGTTTTACCCTAAAAATACAAACTTTTTGAGAATGCAGCCAATAAATTCGTACAAGTTGCTAGACCACCTGCAAAGGTTCTGCTTTCGCACCTCACTTTCACATCACAAGCAGGAGAACAAGATTTTTTCACTGCACGGAATAGGCTGTTTTGAAAGACATTTCTGAAGAAAAGTTATATTGGTTTTCCCTATCAGAAAGTTATGTTTATGTTAGCAGAAAGATGCTAGCCAACAGAGGCACGCATGTCAACGACATGGGCAAAATAGCACTATACACTAAAATGGATGTGGTCATTTTGACCAATATAGTACTGTAGTTCACGGTAGAAATACTAGAGAAGCACTCTTTTGTGTTTTGTAATTTTAATAAAATAACAATGTTACAAAAAATATATACAGAAATTAAGGAAAAGTCAGGGTATTATAGATTTGTGGGTTTTATTTTAACAAAGTTATTAAATTACAAAATTTAAAAATGGTCAAAATGACAGTTGGTAGTTGTAGTGTTAATAACATAATTTTGGGTGAAATAATACTTCAAGACAGGTCTGAAGGCAACATGGGATCCAACCTGGTACTAACAAGCATACCCTTTTAAAGAGGGCAGCTAGTTTGCATATAGATGATGCATTTCATGATGCAACATACTGTAATTCAAAATTAACAATACTCAAAAAATGACTTTTGCTGCTTGTTCAAACTACTTATTTAAAATGAGTTGAAACAACACAATTAAAGTAGTAAAAATGATTAAGTTAACTTAATTTGTGTTGGGACTAAATGAAGGAATTGTGTGGAATCCAGCATTTTTTTTTTTACAGTGAATGCTTACATTTGTAAATACAACTGCAATGACAAATCTTTTATTATTAGTAATAATTTGTTCTTTTTACTGGAGTATAAATGAATGATGGTGTGTATGCTTTGCATCATTCTCCTGACATAAGGCTCTACATAGCGAAGCCGTGACAGGTTAAAGTAAAAACACTCCCCAGCACCACCTTCACTGCCTTCACATAGTGGCTATAGACTTAAGAAGACAAGATGATAGCTGAAATATGAAGCATGAATTATGAGCGCTGGTTTGAAATTGGTTCAAAATGTCAGGCATCTACTATCCATAAGACAAAGACGTGTTAAAAATAGAGCTCTAAATTGATCTTCAAATGTCTCCTCTGAAAATAGTTTTGTAAAGGTTGCTACTGAGGCATGTTTTGTAAAGCAGACAAAAAAAATCTTCAGTCATTAACGGTTCTCCAAGCGACACCAGCCATATGTTGATAATTATGCAGCTCTGGGTTGTGTTGACGTGCTGCTGTTTCCTTACATGTCACGATCTATTTTTATGTAACTGGCTTATTTATTTTAAAAAAACATTTCAGTTTATCTAACTTTTCAGGAAAAAAATAATTATTGTTAGATGATCTTGAAGTGTGTTTACTTAATATAGGCGACAGATTAATTAGTTGCCGTTTACCATCTAAAGGTTTACGGTCTAAAGGACAGATCACCAAAAAAAAAAGAATTACCCCATCAGCCCTACTTTTCCCGTCAGATAAATTTTATACTGGCTCGTCCATGTTGTATAATGGTGTTATATAGTGGCTTTTATTTTGAACCTTCCAAAAGTGCACACTGTAAATCTATCATCAAACTAATGTCACCAGGGGTTAATGCATGTCTTGTGAAGGGGATCGATATGTTTTTGTAACAAAACATATGTCTAATGCAGGGATGGATTTGGAGCTAAACTATGCAGGACACCAGCCCTCCAGGTCCAAGTTTGGGCACCCCTGGTCAAATGTTTAAATTCATTCATTCATTCATTCATTCATTTTCTTTTCGGCTTAGTCCCTTTATTAATCTGGGGTCACCACAGCGGAATGAACCACCAACTTATCCAGCATATGTTTTACGCAGCGAATGCCCTTCCAACTGCAACCCATCACTGGGAAACATCCATACACACTCATTCACACACATACACTACGGAAAATTTAACCTACACAATTCACCTATACCACATGTTTTTGGACTTGTGGGGGAAACCGGAGCACCCGGAGGAAACCCACGCCAACACGGGGAGAACATGCAAACTCCACACAGAAACGCCAACTAACCCAGCCGAGGCTCGAACCAGCGACCTTCTTGCTGTGAGGTGAACGTGCTACCCACTGCGCCACCGTGCAGCCCCATGTTTAAATTCCTAACTCAATTTCATCGTTTTTGCGAGATTCATAGATTTTGCAGGATTTCCTGTGTACATCCGGGACTCTGGTTAAAGATCTGTTGGTGTGTGGTGCACTGTCTTTGTCACATCGCGGCACTCCACATTACTGTATATGAGCAAGACATTTTTTTAGAGTGTACCCACATTAAACTACTGTTGGCACACCTAAAGACACTGTTCAGACAGTGACATTTGTCAGGTCATTTGTCGTCAAACCACTCCTGCAGGGCTGTGTAGGCACATGACAAAAATTTCATTTCATGACAGAAGTCATCTCATATCCTGATAACGATATATATCACAATATAGTACCATTTCTGTAAATTCAATCAATTAACAGTATATTGTTCTTTAATCCTGGCCATTCATTTTTAAAATTAGTTACACCAAGGCTGATTATTAAGAGTCTTAACATTTTGGCAATGTTTATGCAGCTGGCCCCTTTTCTCACTTTACTAGTTGTCTATTAGCTTGCATATTGTCTTTGTATTATACATAATAAGCAGATATTAACTAAATAGTTCTCCCGAAAATGAAAATCCTGTCATCATTTGCTCACCCTCCACTTGTTTCAAACCTGTTTGAGCTTCTTTCTTTTGCTGAACACAAATTTCTATATATTTGAAGAAATGGATGTCAGTGTGCAACATTCTTCAAATGATCTATACTTTTGTGTTGAACAGAAAAAAAGGTTCATTCTAAGGTGAGCTTTAATGCTTTATTTTATGCATGACTGTATCCTCTATTCCTTAATCCTCCACCATATCTAAACTTAACACGAACTACCTTATTAACCTCACTATCAATAGGCAGCAAATTAAAAGTTTATTGAAGAAAATGTTGAAGTTAATAGTGATCATGTTATCATTATTTGTAGCTCAGCATCTTTATATTCAAACTACACAATATACCCTGCACGTGACTTGTCTAAAAGCATGTCATATACAAGTAAGTATGACTCAATTATTCCAAGCACGTGTCCCATCAGTGTTTATGCAGACTCATGATTGGCGTGGATCTGCAGTGCTGGTGTAAATGTAATCCTGCATATCTGCTCTCACGCAGCACTGAAGAGGAGCTGTCTGTCAGTAAACGCCAGCCGGCTGGCATCATTAACACTGACCCAAGGGAACAGGTTTTCTGCTGTGGCACTGGAAGATAAGTCCAGTAACTTTAGCATATGCGTGTACAGAGCATATGGGAGTCTGTATGTGTATGTTGTGCTCATTATCTCTGCTACTGAAGATCAGTCTGATGTGGCGTCACTGCAGGTTCTGAAAGCAAGACATCCATTAGCTTACATTGATCTGTTTGTCTGTTTCCCAAAAACACCATTAAGCCCAAAGAAAACTTCAGTTTTGGAAATTTACAGTCAAATTCACAGTCTTTCAGAGTATTCCATTTGATTGCGTGCTTAACATTTGAGCACAAAAAAAGTCATTCATGTTCAGTGTGTGCTATTTCTTTATAGAGTTGTTAAGATGTGTTACTCTGTTAAATTTGATTTTCTCTTAATTAGCTTACACAAGCATGCCGATACTATTTTTGTTCCATCTCATTTGTTCTCAACCTTTTTTGTTTTTCTCTTCAATACGAGTGATGAAAAGATTTTGTACTTGTTTCAAGAGTTCCCACTTAGATATGCTTTAGCGTGAATAGCAGGTTT
>CAIGQV010018299.1:10742025-10764372 GCA_903798115.1 Danio jaintianensis | reverse complement strand
ATCATATCACGTGCTCCTCTCGAAATTAGTTTGTGAAACTTCACTTAAAGTTTGATGACATTTTAATCCTCCCAACTCAAGCACTCATCAAAATGTGTGTTCTAGAGGTCTTCACTTGTCCACTTAAATCCCTTAACAGGTCCAACAGTAATTTAATATAAACATGCTTTTTTTAACAAAGTGTCTATTTATAACAAACAGCCCACTTTGCTGGCAGAGAACGTACGGTAATGAGGTTTCAGTGATCATCACTGAGTGATGATGAGGGACTGACATTTAAGAAATTTAGCCCATACTTGCACGATGATGTAGTAAGTGCATTTTAATACATGCATGTAGAAAAGGAACAAATGTTTATGTTGCACACATACGTAAATCCATCTTATAGATATGAGATCCATCAGGAAATCCACTCACTTCATTATGGGGTGTATTCATTCATGCAGGAAAGGACTTTTCTTTTTTGTGAGCAGAATCTCTTCACTGTAGATGAGGTAAACAGCATTGTAGACAACACCAATCCAAGATTTAGGCTATGATTAAATTTTTTTTACCAAACTATTACATTTTTAGAGGTGGAAAGAGTACGGAATTTTTTTACTCAAGTAAAAGTACTGTTACGTGGCTAAAATAACACTAAAGTACTATCAAAAATTAAGTTCAAAGTACTCATCTAAAAAACAATTCAGACTACTAGTTACTTTTGAAATACACTGTCAGTAATAGTGATGTAGTTAGACCAGATATAAATCATACAAATACCTCACTCTGAATCATTTCTAGTATATTTATGTTGTAAAGTTTCACTTTTGATTGCTTAAAGACTATCTGGTAGGCTACACTTCATTTAATGATAAGGACAGTAAGATTTCCAGAAGCATTTACATTGGTCAGATGTGGATCTATTCTAAATATGGATATAATTAAAAATTAAAGTTTAGACCAGAAGCTAAGAGAATCATTTCCACAAAGAGATCGCGACTGCACACCGTCTGAGCGCGCACAGGCAATGATGAGGCAGTTCATTTCTATAGGCCTGCTTGACTTGGCTATCGTGTTACAATAAAAAAAAAAGCGCTCGCGAGATTTGCATAAATTATTTAAACTACAATACCTGCAATCCCGCGACATTCAGACTGTAATTGGAAGTGAGTGACAGGATGGTAGCAAGTCGCTGTCGGAGAGGAGAAAGCAAGACGTCTCTCTGGGTATGAGGAAAAAACACGTCAGACATTTCAGCATTGAAATGTATCAAAATATAAATATTTTATTTACATTACCATGTGTTTCTCCAAACGCTTCGTCTGAGCTCATTAACAGTGTGATCGTTGTTATTCGGTTTTAGCTCTTCAAAGTTGCTGAAACGATGGTTTTTCCGGTTCAGATATCGGGGTATTTATTGGTCCGTTTACTCGGAAGTCAATGAATCTTTATTGAGGTCAAAGGTTTTAATATCAATTTAAACTGTGGCTGTACTCAGCACAAAAGTAAAAGTACGGGGTTAAAAATAAACTCCGAAATAGGCTACAATTTGGCAATTTGGCCAGTTTTTGTAATTGATTATTTTTCTTTGATACTATTTTCCATAATTTCACAATTAAATACTCAGAAAACGGTAACACTGAATCAAATATATAGTATTTATCAAACGTATTCCAATAGTACATTTTTCTCTTCCTCATTTACAAGTCTATCACATTGCACTAGAAAGAATCAAGCAACTTACACTACCATTAACATATTTGTGACGTTTTCACCAACATCAACAGCAATATGTTGACTTGAGAAACATAACCAAATGTTGTAAAAAATGCACTGAATGTTTGATGTACTAATTAGATTAAAATACAACATTGGCCGGCAGCTCCTGTAGAGCTGGCAGGCAGACTTTGATTTCAGTCCAGTCAGTATTTAGAGAAGCCTTGTGTCTTCTTGCAAAGATGGTGATTTTTGGCAAGACATCACAGTGCTGAAGCATGCTGACAGATGACGTGAGACATCGCTTTCTCCAGAAAGAATACAAATATAATTAAATATCAAAATGCACGTCTCTTCCTGGTATTATTTTCACACTATTATCTGAAGAGAATTGTGTGGGTGTTCGCCTCGGCTCTTCAGGAAGGCTTCATGCTAAGTATAGCAGTGTTGCACAAATAGTTCATGTTTTGTTTTGCCATTTAAAACGAAGCTCTCTTGTGCTGTGTGTGATTATTTCCGATACTGTAACTGATGTCAAATAATTCAACCATATGATACTAAACAAAGAACACAAAAGTAGCCCTGGTGGTTGGATAAGATATTCTTTTGTATTGTTTTCTCAAACACTCAAATTATTTTTTGGATTCATTAATTAGGGAAGAATTTGTTTGAATTTGAGTGATATACATATATGCTCCACTGAGAGTTGGGCCTTCACTGAGACAAAAATATACAAAATTTTGAATGTTTTTCCTTTGGGTTAGGTTAGGGTTAGGGTTTTATTATAATAAAAAATATTATATATTTAAAAAATTACTTACAAACACTTACAGTACAAAGATTTGTTTACCAGCATTGGTTCATGGTAACAGCTCAAATTTATTTATTTTGAAGGATATATTTAAATAAAAATTTGCTAATGCCATTAAATTAATATAAACATACACATTTTTCAAAAAATACATGCAAAGCAAACTCTAATATCCATATAAACACACACATCTAAATATAATTACACTATTGTAATTCACTGGGCCTGCGGTCCTCAAAAGCAGAAAACGGAAAATGATTATTTGCTGCACTGGTCAAGCCTGGAAAAAGTGTTTTCTTTATTTTTAAATATATATATACTTTATTAAAACAATTTATGAGTTTTCACTTTTCAGTTAAAATATATTTTAGAGGGTTTCGATGGAGACATTTTTGTCCTGAAGGTCCTAAAAATAACATTGCTTTTTATTAACAGCCAAAACGATCACAGACATAATATAAAGTAATAAATAAAAAACATAAATAAAATAAAAGGAAAAAGACAAAATTGTCCATAAAAATGCTCAAGGTTCAAAAATGTCAAGATTTTCAAAAGAAACAAATTTGCTAAGCTGACTTCAAACTGCTATTGCTGTTTTAGTTTTGTTATTTAGTATAATTTTCAAAACTTGCACTGTGAATCCC
Source organism: Danio jaintianensis (assembly GCA_903798115.1). Lineage (NCBI taxonomy): Eukaryota > Metazoa > Chordata > Actinopteri > Cypriniformes > Danionidae > Danio > Danio jaintianensis. The sequence continues at coordinate 10,761,219 of CAIGQV010018299.1, read as the reverse complement.
CTAAAACACAGTTGCTATGTATCTGAATGGCAAATAAATAGCACCAGAGGTTTCAGACTCCCCTTTAACAATGTTGCTATTATGATGCAACATAATTGTACCTTAATGACATTGTCTCCCTCCCACTACAAATACACAGATTGTGTAAACTATGTCAAATTATTTTGACAAATGCTTTCACTTGCTCCTCAACCATTTGGCCTCAACACACAAGAAACAGCAGCATTATTTACACAGTTAGTGTAATGACAGATAAAATGCAGTCTAGTGTACAACTCCTTTTCCACTTTTTAACCTAAAAGTAGCCTATACAATATTATATTATTATATTATTATAAGCAAGGTATGATGTACATCCAGCCTGTTGTAATCACAGAATAAACAGTGTGGTCAGGAAGGGCTTTGTATCACCCTGAAGTTCTTCAGAAAAGTAAGAAATTAGACTGAAATATATATTTAATTTGTGGTCAGGCCTCATTGATTGCAAAACTTCCACAAACAAAAAAGTTTTAAAAAGTTTTAAAAAGACAAATGGAATAGACAAACATTTAAAGGAACGCTACACTTTTTGTTTTAAAAATAGGCTCATTTAACTCTCCTACAGTTAAAACTGTAAAATTTTATGATTTTTAAATCCATTTAGCTGATCTCCGGATCTGGTGGGAACACTTTTAGCTTAGCTTAACATAAATTATTGAATCAGTTTAGACCATTGGCAAATCACTCAAAACATGTCCAGAATTTTGATAATTTTCCTATTTAAAGCTTTACTTTTAGTTAGAAGACTGATGTAAATTGTAAAAGTGCTAGCAGATATGTCTAGGAACTATACTCTCAGTCTGGCATAATAATCAAGAAACTTTGCTGCCGTACCATGGCTGCAGCAGGAGCAATGATATTATGCAACACCTGGAAATCAGCTATGTATAAACAGATACACGGAATAAGGTTCAAATAGATACGGTTCAGGATCTGCACCTAGTAAATATGTCTTGAATCATCTCAGAAATGTCTCCATGATTGAAAGACACACTCTCTGTGTAAGCAGGTGGTCACATTGGTTATATTGACAGAAGTTAGCTGCCTAGAAATAAACTACTTTTCATTTTCCTTCGGTCTTAGTACACAACGTAACTACAGAAGAGTCAAGCTTTATATGGGAAAATTATCTAAACATTTTTTTTTAAGCGAGACACTAAAGATTTAATTCGATTGGAAAAAAATACGATATTTTGAAAAATGCTGGTAGCTGGGACCCATTGACATTGACAAAAAGTTTTTCCCCCTGGAAGTTAATGAGTGCCAGCAAACATTCTTCAAAATATATTATTTTGTGTTCAGCAGAAACAAAAATCCTACAGGGTAATGGAACACAGATTTAGCTCATTAAAAAACTAATTATTTAAATAGAAAAAGGTGATTGAATAAAGACTGATACCACAGTGTCATCAGAGTAACAGCTTAGTGCATACAGTATGTAACATGGATGAAAAAAAGAAGTATGAAAGTGTAGAACTGAGATGTGTACTATTCATGTGACTTTTGGAGTAGGGCTGAATGTTTTTATGCTCTCCTTATAACACTTCCTGTTATAACACTCTGAGAGCCACCTCTGAGTACAGTCAGGATTGAACAGGATTATTTGACTACAGTTATTTCATATTGAACATTCATGGGTTTGGAAGGATGAAATTTGTCTGGATGGTTTCAACATAATTTACAGAGTAACTCTCTAGTACATCTTGTGAGATTTGATTATAAGAAATACATGCAATTCTCAGATCAACACTGATTGCAAGATACAATAAGTCAACTCCTTTGAGATTAAATAGAAAAGATCATTTACACTGTGCATGTTAATACACGATGAAAGAATGACAAGATGAGTAAATTAACACAATTAAATCTTTATTTATATCCTCAGTGTATTACACTGCATATAACAAATTATTAATATTCATGCCAGTGTGGTAAAAATAAACACTTTTCCCCACCTCCCTCATAAATATAATCATAACAATATTTTTGTTTTACACTGATAAAAAGGCAGTCTCATTTACAGTGGAAAAGGAGCTTAATCAACTCAGTGGTCACTGCTTCCAAAAGGGCAAGAGGAGCCTGGGCAGCACTTCAGCTATGAGGACTGATGAGCAATGAAAATCTGCTGACAACTGAAAACATGCAAAAAGAAAAAAAAAAGTGAAAACTGACCCTCTAGCAGTGTGTGAACTGCAGATGCTTTATCTCACACCTAGAAGATAGTTATTACCTTGGCATTACCTTTCATTTAAAACATGAGGTAAATGTGTATTGTTTGTCTTTACAGTGCCTGTAAAATGTATTCACTTCATTTTTCATGTTTTTATTTTGATTTATTATTTAACTGTTTAATTGTGTTTACACCAATGTAAAAATGTAATTTACTCATTCTCATGTCGTTCTAAACACATAAGACTACTGTTGATCTTAGGAACACAAATGAAGATATTTTAATCAATTCTGAGAGATTTCTGTCAGTCAGCTGAAAGTTGATTCACCGCCTCCCCTCCCCCATATAGAAATCTGATAAATTGCCATATGTGAACATATAAAATTATAGCTAATATATTTGAAGACATATACATATCTGTAATTGCAATGAATGAAAAAAAATATATATACGTAAATCGCCATTTTTGCAATATTTTGAAATAGATGTTGCATGACATATTTTATATATGTGAAATCCAAATATGAACTTTTATATCATATATGGAATTTGCATGTATTGCCATATTTCAGATGTCTATGTGGTCCACAAACTTAGATGATTTAAATGTTCATAAAGAGATTAAAATAAATTTGAATACATTTGAATCCAAAATAGCTCTCCGTAAACAGAGTTTGATTCAGATTTGGTTACTAAGTTGACACCATACTCCATTTACTTTACATTAAAATAGTCAGGACAACTCAAGATTGTAGTCATTATTACTCAAAGTATTTTTGAGTTAAACCATCTGATTAATTTGGCATAAAATGTTTGATATATATAACAATGTTTTAACGCATCATAGTTTTGGGTGACTTTCAACGGAGGGACGGTAATCTCTCATTTTGACTGAAAAGAACTTCATTTGTGCTTCTATCATGGACAAAAGTCTTGTTAGTTTGAAATAGCACAATAATGATTAATTTATTCCAATTTAAGGTGAACTAACCCTTTCATTTGGCTTTTTGACAGTGATCTACAGAAAAAAAGGGCTTTAATTTAGCTTTAAATTCTCTGCAAAAGTGACTATAACCAATGGTACGTTTTCATACTTTCCTCAAAAAATTGTTTTATAGCCAATTAGTTTAAAATGACTTGTGTGCAGTCTCTGATGATTATAAATAGTCTCTCTGCAAAGTCCAAGTTTTGGTGAGTCAGAACTGCGGCAGAATTTAAACCAACACTCCAAGCAACTCTGCAAAAAAAAGAACCGAAATGCACAAGCCAGAAGATGGATGCAAGGCGTTTTCCAAGTCAATGAATATGTCTTGGAGTTAAATCAGAAATTAAGAAATGGAAAAAGTTCAGTCACAGCTCTATGGGAGAGTGACAAAGAGAAACCACTGTTGGCATATGTGTGAAGTTTTGCCAGAAGACATGTGGGGGACTCTGATGCCAGCTGAAAGAGGGTTCTGTTGTCTGATGTCTGATGTTGTCTAAAACTGAGCTTTCTAGACATCAGACCTGATGCCATGTTTACTGTGAGCCAAACTGTGCATGATCACAAACACAACAGTCACACTACAGGGCTGCTTAATCTGCAAAAGAAAAAAGGGCCTGGCAGGTTTGTTAGGGTAAATTAATTTAGTAAAATACATAAAAGTTCTGATAAAGATTTTAAGACAAATGTGACTTTGGGGAGTCTTTGCTTTACAAAAGAATGGTGACCTCAAAGAAAAAGCTCCAATCATGAATGTCAATTTATGTATAAACTTGATAAAGGCTCATCTACTTAGGATATTAATGCAACCTCACAGAACTTAAGTATGGAATAACGTACATCTAAGCGGTTGTTCTCATGGATTACTACACAGATGTCTGGAATACTTGATTATCATTGGTCAGTCATGTTATTCCCAGATAACAACCACTGAAACAAATAACACAGGATAATCTTCTTGACTGTCAGTGAATACGTTCACATGCATTTGTCTGTCTCCGCCTCTGTTTTTGACAGTTTGGCGTCATTTTGTGACTAAATAATACGTAGATCTGTGTATGCTCCTATTAAAAGCTATTAAAATTATGAATTAAAGAATTAATAAACTATCATGACTCACAACAATGTTTTGTCTTTTTTTTACATTTTGTGGCAAGTAGCTGTGTAAATCCAGTCAGTTATTGTCGCAAAATAAAGCCCTTCAGGCTTATACAGCAGTACTCAGCTTCGTATCTTCAGGATTTATTCTGCAATAACAACCGCCTGGATGTGCTTTATCCCTTACATAACTTGCAATGTCATGATTGACCAATCAGAATCAAGTATTTCATAGAGTAATACCTACACACACACACAAAAATCTCTTTTTTTCCCAATGGTTAATCTTAAAAAAATCTGACAAAAAAGCCTAAACATATCATATGAGGGTTATTGTTGTAAAACAATATAACGTGAAAACTTATGTGCATTAGCGCTGATTCCAAAAGTATTTTTCACCAATTGAAATACCTTTTAGGTTTGATTTATCAGTTATTGTTAAAAATCTATTTGTCTTTGGAGAAAAATGAATGGGGTTTTTACTTCCGAAATGTGTCTGTCATGGCATGAATCATTTTTAAAGGCACTGTATCTAATAATTTGGGACAATATATTTGATATTAGTCTATTATAGGTAAAAATGAGTTATTCATTTTATCATTTTTTCTTTAATTTATACAGTATGTAGGCTGGATACATACTGAATACAACAAGTTACTGTTGTTTATAAATCTACAGATTGTGGTGCATGGCCAGCATATATTGATAGTCATCTAAAACCTCCTGTATTGGCATGAAATGTCCTCATTATGTACTTTGTGATTTGTTTTTATAATTTAGTGCCCAGGTCTCTGCCCATTTTGTACATGTGCATGAAAAGTCGCAGCAAAACACTGCTTTGGCAGGCAATAATCATTCTCATTGGCATTAGGTTTTATACAGTTCAAAAATGCAGCATGCAGTCAGATGCCAGAGTCCAACGGCTCACTGGGCCTGTAGTGCTCACCGTCGGCTCCAGCGGGTGTAAGGATCGGGCACATCATCCCGAACCTTCCCCACTCCAGAAATTTTCAATACCCACATAGCTTTCCACAAACTGTGTGTAATCCTCAGAACTGGCACCCTGGGGTTCACACAGTGAGTCAGAGCCATTATTATGGAGACTCACGTCGTCTGCAACACTATTACAGCTTTTAGCATCTATTATATCAATCTCTCCAATTTCATAGAGACTCACAGAATAATCCTTTCACTGTCTGTGCTCCTCTCTGCTGGGCTGAATGACAGGAAAAATAACTCAAACAGAATGAAGGAGCACGGGACGCTGAAACCTCAAGGCATGAAAGCAGTATATTAAAAAGTGTTTTATTTTTTATGATGCTTAATGCGTGAGTTGGTATTAGAGGATATAATTGTTGTTATTAAAATTTTTATGTTAATAGTTTAGGAACAAAAAGAAAATTCTGTTATTCTGACTTGCAATAATTTTACTTATTTAAACTAGTAAACCTCATATAATAATAATAATAATAAATATATTATTATTATTAAATATATTATTATTATTAAATATATTATTGTTATTATTATGATTAAACACGTATATTAACATTTTTATGAAAATGTTATGGTGCCAGTACAACATTAGATTTAAATAAAAATACAGAATTTTCTTTTTTATGTACTATCCTTTTTTTAAAGCACACTGTCAATGTCTAATCATTTGAAAAAAAACTACGTTGGGTAAATTATATTTATCTGAATGAAATTTTCACATTTTGCTTAAGTAACTAAACAACAATTCTGAGTCATTTACAGATCAGAATAACTCAATAAAGCTTTTATTGCCATGCACTGGTGACAGGTAATAATGAGATCAGGAAGCTGCGTATAGGACGTAATCTGTAATGGAATTACAAAAGTACTAATGTCTTTGGTCCCAGTGAACATCATAAACTCTAAAATGATGAATAAACAAAAAGAATAGTTTGAACTAATATTATTATCTGCGCACTTACAGTGATGAGCATGTGTTTATCAAAGAGAGAACCAAATTAGGGAATAAGTGGTGGGATGTGCGATAAGGCTATTGCTTTGAATACTGTAGCTTGTTTGTGGATCTTTCGACAGAACAATTTCTTGTTGCAGGATCTATAGGCAGTAACCGTAAAATGAATACAACCACACTACTGTTGTTGTTGTATTTACTTTCATGGACTCCATTCGCAAATGAAATTCCCTTGTGTTTGGTGTGAACATCACTTGAATTGACTAATAATATTACAATAGAACTAGTGGGAAATAAGAGGTGAAGGGGCATTAGTCATTACACTGTAAACCATCTAAAGCACCCGCGAGTATGCTGATATGCAGTGAGTCACCATCTGTGGATTTAATAAGATAATATTTGGAAAAATCCCCACAGCACTTTCAAATGACCAACTGAATTGTACTTTCAAAATCACACTGCTTAGTAAACAGTTTGGTGTGTTTTCAGGTTGGGTATAGGATTAAAAGTTGAAGATTTTAAAATACGCATTTAAATACTGGATTTAAATGAATTGCGGGTGGTGCATATTGATATCTCTTTGGAAACAATACTAGGAATCCATGACCGTTCATATGTAACACGCTATGTTGATGTCATGCAAAGAATTCAGTGCATGCTTGTATAATTTCCAAATGACTTGAAGGTGTTCATGCTCTCCCAAAATGCAGGCCCCCCTTTGTGACTTGCACTTTGTATGTTTGCATAATTGATAAGGGGAAAACAATTAGTCCCTAGTCCTACCATGCCAGAGCTAAATCCATCTAGCATGCAGATATATCTGTCTAAAACATGAAAAACACCCCCCCCCCCCCCCCCCCCCCCCCCCCCCCAAAAAATGGGAAAATCATTTCCGTCTTATCTATCATTACGTTCCACAAAATAAATACCGAAAGGCGATAATGATAATGGAATTTGAAACAGTGTCTGTAATGGAATGGGTTTCTCGTATCAAAAATGAGTTCAGTTATTGGATTATCTCCTTAATCAAATTCAAGAATCATTTAGGCAAACAATCTTGCAAACTTCCAATTATGCTTATAAAAGAGAACTGCATACTGGAGGGGAAAGAAATATTGAGCAAAAAAGGACAGTTCAGCCTAAAATGAACGTTCTGTTATCATTCACTTGCCCTCATGTCAGTTCAAACCTGTATGGCTTTCTTCAGCCAATTACAGAGTCTTGAAAATTGTACAGACAATAAAAATCTGTAGGGTCTAATGCTCTTTTCGAAACCTTGTCTTTCATTAAATGGTCACAATATTGAGTTTGGAATGACTTGTGGGTAGGTAAGTTTGGGTGAACTATCCTTTGAAATGACTTTGACTAGTCATTAAAGGCGGAGGTATAAACCAAGCCTGATTCTGCCTTACAGCAACCCAAGATCCCACATCTGGGGCATCAAGCCGTCACTCAAAGAGAAAATGCCCTGAAATATCACCTGGTTAGAAGATCCCATGTGCAAGGTCAGAATAAAATCATCTCCGCATGCAGCCAACTCCGTACGTGTACAAGCAAACCACTATCCGTACAGAAGATTTCATTGGCAGGCCAGATTCCAGCTGGACATGCAAGGATATATTTACAACAGCAAAGATCCTTCCTCTGATCATCAGTATTCACCTTTCCTTCCTGAGTGAGAGGAAGGGGAAGTGATAAATAAAAACAGCATATCAATATCTAAATATATTTCTCCTAATTCAAAGGGGCCCATCATCGCCCTCCGTCTCTGGAGTGACGGGCTGAGAAACAGCAAATATGTCCTGGCACTCAAGTGTGGTTTTTGGCGAGGAGGTCTGAGAAGGTGGGGAAGGTTTCCTCTTTTCAGAGAGAAGTCTCAAAATCTCCCCCACCTGGTCCTCCAGAGCTGCTAGCCGGCTGTTTAATGTCTGAATGTCACCTTTTAGCTCCTGCTTTGCCTCGTACAGGCTGTTTTGAAGCACAGCCTGCTCAGGGACTGGCTGAAAGTGAATCCCCCGAAGAGTCACATCTACCACTCCTGGACTAGGCTGATCGAACGGGCTCCTTTCCATTGAACACCTATCATACGGGCTACGCGAATCCCCTACTCGGTCAATACGCAAGTCACTCTTTGTGATTCCACTGTCACAAGAATCAGTCTTGTGTAGGGCACTATTCTCATCAGTCTCATCGCTACTGTTACTGTTTCCACTGGGACCCTCTTTCTGGGATCCACCACCCTCCGCTTCCTGGCCTTTCCCATCCTTTGAGATCACATTCAGGGGTTGAGAGACATCCCCCCACTCCTCCTCCTTTTGCTGCGGTTGTTTCTCTAGTTCCAGAGGAAGCATTGGTGATGATCCTGATGCAATGTTATGGAAACGCATCCAACATCGTCCTTTTCCTGCTCTGGGTTTCACAGGACTTGTTACCTTTAGACAATTCGAGTCCTCTGCACCAAAGTTGGGCTTGAGCTCCATAGCCTCATGACCTTCACTCCCGTTCATTTCCTCGGTCTGAACGTACGCTAGGGCACTCTGAATTGGGGTTATTTGTGAGACAGTCACGACACAAGAACCACCATTACCATTTCCCGACCCAAGGGCCCCATTTTGTATGGGGGCCACATGTTGGTGTTGAAGGGAATGGTGTCCCTGGTACTGGGGCTGATATTGCTGCTGATGAAGCTGGTGGGACAGTGGATGGAGGTGATGTTCTACCTGAAACTGGTTCCTCTCCAGGTCATACTGGGATGGACCTTGTGTTCGCATCTCCTTCTGCTGTTTGAATTTTTGGAAGAGCTTGCGGACAGGATGGTCCACAGGGATGGACAACGTCACCTCGTTCTTCTGGTGTCTCCTCTCTTCTTCCTCCTTCTTCACATCTGCAATCTTGCGAAAAACAATCTGTGGAGACAAAGATGTATAAGAAATCTGGGTAGCACTTTAGTTTGTTACAATTCACACTATTAACCAAATGGCTTATTACCTGCCTATTACTGAGATATTAACAGTTTTTAGTACTTATAAAGTATGATCTTATTCTACATCCCTAATCCTACCTAATACCTAAACCCAACTACTACCTAATTAACTATCAATAAGCAGCTAATTAGTAGCTTATTGAGTTAATAGTCTTACTTAATGGTTTGTTAATAGCATGAATTACACATTGAAATAAAGTGTTACCAAAATCTGTATGTCTGCAATGAATAAATAAAATAAAGATTTGACACAAGCACGACAGACATTAGGCATGAAGCACTTTTATGGTGCTTAAATCATCCACTTGCTGAAGGCATCTGAGCCAGAATGTATTTGTCATGGCTAATGCTGCTGAGAGAAATTCATCAACATGTGGCCTTTACATCTAAAGCAGAGGGGAATAGGTCACCATATATAACTCCTGATAATACTTTAGATCTTACAGCTATGGTGCTTAATTTCTACTTCCAAGTAAAGTGACATTTTGAAATTGTAAATATTGTACCTTCAGAGGTATAACAGCTTGTCACAATACCCTATTGCAAGTGATATCTGTGTAGCTTATTTGCCAATTAAAGGTTCATATACCTTAAAGGTACATGTTACTTACATATTAAAACCTACAAGTTATATATTTCGACAAAACAAAATACAACAGAAGCCTTATTCAGATGTTAATAGTTTATCAGGGGGAAGTAAGAGATTCCCACCATTAACAGGGAAAAGTTGATGATTTCGAATGCAGAATGTCTGTTTTTCTCTCATGATTGGCATGAAATTAACTACTGTTTTTTTTTTACAAAAACAGAGGTTGTGTGATAAATTAATTGCTGTCTGAATCCACATCACTGAGTTTCTAATGGAGATCAATCCAAAAGTCATTTTGTAAATCCTTTTTGGCCACTGAACACACTATATTGCACTTCATAGTAATTTGCATCAGAAAAAAAGGTGAAATTAGAATGGACACTTACACAACCAAAGTGCTAGAAATGTAGTGTCTGTGTATGGCATGATGCTGCCTTTTTTGAGCTGTGTTGTGGTCCAATTGGTTGTTTTCATGTCAATCACGCCAGCACTGATGCTGATGCCCGTGTGAATCTAGCATGAGTTTGATCAGGGTTAGTGCTGAAAAGTGGAACATATTTGATTCCACATATAAATACTAGCTTCTGATTGAGCATGTGAATAATAATGTGAGACATATACCTCTGAGTCCATAGGATTACAAAAACAGATGTCCACCTCGAAATTATCGATTAGCTATAGAATTTTTTTTTTCACAGACGTCCCCATTGAGAAACAATTGCCATCCAAATAAGCCTATAGTTATAGTATTAATTATTAACCACACTTTTCCGGAAGCTTCCGCTAGTCTAACATGATAACACATCAAAGAATAAAAAATGATATAAATAATGTTATGCTATTGAATGAACCAGTCAAAAACTGAATGTTACTGTATAAACCATTCTGTAGCAAAACTAGGTTTCTGTGTCAGCAAGAGCACTTAATGATTTACATATCAGTGTAAAAGATTTACTGTATAATTTGCTCTCATGCTTGCAGCCAACTATGTGGTCAAGTGCCACTGGTGTGGTTCTCGGGGCATGACAGCATTGAGTAAGGCACTACAGTACACAAATGAAGCTGACAACACTGGAGCAGTGCCAGGTGGGTCAACCTTCAGGAGCTGCAGTAGACAATAGTGTCGATAGTTTCAAAATTAAACCCCCATTACCTACAGCCTAACACAGATCTGTACAGTATTTCAGATTTTTCACCCAACAGCACCTTAGAGAAATACACTGCCTGCCTCTCTTCCTTCCCTCCACCTCGGATCTCTTTTGGCTATGTGAAGACACATGGCAGTAGCTTTGATCGCATAGGTTTTAATTAGAGAGTGTTAATTAGCCACAGAAGCAGCCTAACTGAGCACCCAAGGGAGGCCTGTATGACCCCACCTGACACGTGACTTATTAGTTTTAATTGAATTTCTTCACACTTTCAGAGACCATCCTAAAATAACGCATTTTGTTTTTGTAGATTTCATGCGATCTTGGTATCGTTTATGCATTACAGTAAAACAAGTCATGAACTCGTAGTAAATTACTGCATCCTTTATCATCACTATCACTGTCGTGTGAGATAACATAACAGCGACTGTGCTGACTTAAAAAAAAAAAAAAAAAGAGAAGTCCTCAAGGCAAACATTGGTCTGTAGTGTTAAAAATAGACCAGAGCGTGTCACGTGCCCTTTAGTTATCCCTGTGCAGTCTTTCGGCACCCTGAAGTGCTGCGTCGCATGTCACTTCTCATCTCCCAGGAGGACTCTGGTAAATAATGAATCCAGCCCCCTTCTGCCTCTTCGTATTATTTAAATGTCGATTAGTGCGAGCAGAACAAGATGGGAGTGATGGAGTCGACTAGAAGGAAAAAAGTAAGCTTAGGAACACTATGTAGCAAAGTACAAAATAAGCGTTTGGGAGCAGAGTGAGAAAAGAAACAATGGTGTGCGCTGTGATGGACGCTAATTGTGTTTGGGAAGTGACTGGAAATGGTTCTAAAAATGTGTGTAGAAAATATAAAATAATTACATAACTGTTAATAACCATTGTGGAATTTAATTTGCATTCTGAATTGAAGCAGTGTTTGTGTACTGTAGTCACTTTGCAGATGAGTACAAATTAGTAATGCACTGATAGCAAGAGTCTGGCAAATACACTGTTAAAAATATCAGTTAAAAATGAACAGTTTCTCTTATTTTGTGACTAATGAAAGTTCTTTTTATTGATGATTTTTAGTTGTATGGAAGCTTGATCTTTGAGACTTTGTTATATTGCAAATTTGCTAAATTTATATTACTACACTATTCTATACTTATTTTTTACTTAATAAATACTATATTTTGAAATAAATCTGTAAAATAACAATAAAGGTACAGTAGTGGTAGCTAATAAACCAGTTTTTGTATCATAATAAACCATAACCCTAATTACTAAACATGTCAATAAAAGTCAATAAAACCAAAAATTGTGAAAGCTGAGATTAAAGTCCCATAATTGTGTCCAAGTGTCCAAGATACATCATCTAGATGCACTGGGACGCATCATCAGTGATGTGTCCTGGGGTCACTGGGTGTTTCGGGTCAACATCAGACACCCTCGCTCAGGTGACCCAGCTGGAGTTGATCAGACCCCAGCTTGCGTCCCAGTAGCCATCACGGATCAGTCCTCTTTATCCATAGCCATCTTGTGGCTTTCTCTGCAGCTTCACAAACAGACTTAATAGGCCTCTTCTTAGCTGCTACTGCTAGGCCTAGTTGGTTGAAGACTTTACAGAGTGAACGCCCTACAAACCCTCTAAGCCCATCTCTATTGGCTCACAGTGGGTCTTCCAGCCCCCTTCCCGGCACTTCTCCACTAGCTCCTGGTACTTTGAGCATTTCCTTTCATTTGCCTCTTCCATCCGCTCTTCACAGGGCACTGTGAGTTCAAGCATAATCAACTGTCTTGTTGCCTCAGAAATGATCATTATGTCTGGTCGGAGTGATGTTGTAACTGTGTACTGTGGGAACTTTAAGCAAAAAATAAACCCTAACCCTAATTACTAAAAATGTCAATAAAAAGTTACTTTGTTCAATTTTCAACACCAAAAGTTGTGAAAGCTGAGATTAAAGCCCCATAATTCCATTATTGTAAAGTGTAAATTAACAGTTTCCCCTTTATTTGTTTAATAACATTTTTTACATTGTACCTAATAATTTTTGATGTTATGACAAACAAACCATAAACAAAGTCTGTATTAAAAATCAATTTTGACTAAATAAATACAAAATACACTACAAAAATAATAATACAAGCTGCCAATGAATCTTTACATGAGTGTGTTAGATGACAGCATATTAATCAAAAAAAATTCAGATTCAAGTAAAATAAAAACTAAATATATCATGCATCCTAAATTTATACAGTTGCTGCACATCTGAGCCAACAAAGCAACCTACATCCTTCAAAAAATGAAAGGTGGAACTGTTTATCACTGCTAAACAGTAATTATCTCATTTTACTGCAATTACAGACTGTATATGAATGTGAAAATACAATGGAAGTGATCTGGATATTATATGTATGCAATGCAATGTGTAATTAGAAATAAAAAAAAGCCATGAATTACAATATGTGTGCCATTATAGTAGAATATAAAGAATTTACTCTTTGGCTTCTGCTATGAACATTGTTTAATTATTCCCTTTGTGCAGCCTCTTACTGGATAATGACAATTATCACAATGCTCAAGTTATCTGCGGAATAAAAGCAGAGACAGAAAGAAGAAAAAAAAAACATGTCAACAGCCTGCATCTCCGCTGCAGAGGAAAACTGATTAGGGATTTATAATGATCTCTTAGCTTCCACTGGGGGATTTTAATGAAGAATCCAATATTTCATTTACACTCTCTGGAGCCGCTGTTATTATTCTAACATTCTTCACCTGTGTGAAGTGACTTTTTTCTCTCTTCCAACAAAGATGGATTGTATAATTGGAATAATTGCACGGGCATGCTGGGTCAGTCTTGTTTTATTTAACACAGGCATGAGTTCACTTCTGGACAGAAACTCAAACTAATGAGCTATAGTATTATAGCAGAGTAGCTGCATGTCTGAACACCAAAATCTGTCCAGCCCACAATTTAACACAACCGTCACAGCGGCAGAGACAAATCTATGCAACATTTCGGCTACATTTCCTAAAATAACATCAGCTAAATACAGCGAAAGAGGCTCAACTAATGGCAGGTTTTTTGGCCACTCAAAGTAAGTTTTAATGGGAGTTTGAAAACAGTCATTATTAAAACCCAAAAGATAGTTTATTATTATTATTATTATTATTATTAAAAAGATTTTAACATTGTTAGTCAATGCAAAACATTTAAATGAGGCATGTTTTTGCACAGCTGAAAACGCCAGAGCTCTTCCAAAAATGCTCAGCTGTGAGTGCTTCTCCAAATGTTTGGTGCTCCCACTGAAAATAACTGAAAAAATACACTCAACTCGAGAGAAAAAAAAAGTTTTGATGCACATATGCCCTTACCTTTTTTGTGGAAAAAAGTACAAATTCCTTATTACTAAACAGAAGTTTTAAAAACAATTTTTTTTTTTTTTTTTTTTTATCAATTTAAGATTTTATTTGTTTAATTACTGGACTAGTAGGAGATTATTATTATTATTATTTTTTTTTTTTGTGAAATGTCACTTTAAAGAAAAATACACTCAGCTCTGGAAAAAAAAAAAAAAAAACATTTCAGTGGACATGTGCTCTTACTGTATGAAAAATTACAGGGACATCGTTCATCTGCCAAAAGATCCACGTATTAGGCTACTTTATACATCGCACAACTGTATCACTTCAGACCATAATGATTATACTTTGTTCTCAAATCGTTTATGTTAACAACTTTAGCATTGCATGTGTATTTAAAGTGTGTTAGCTGTTACCTGTACCATTACCTCAGTTTCTTTGCAGTCTAATTGTCATATAAAGATAAAGATACGTTAACTTATTCCAGCTGCTGTGAGAAAACTCTATAAATGATCTTGACATGCCATATAGCCTAAACCCATTAGCTGGTACTCCTGTATGTAGCATGCCCATATATTACTTGCTAAAAAAAATCCACTTAAATTAAAAAACATTACTCCATTTTTTGAAGTGCTAGTTTTATCTAAAAAACTAACACAAATAAGGTATCAACACAATATTTAATATAGCATACGTAATACTATTTTTTAAACTCTTGTGTTATATACTTGATGCAAACTGACACGGAGACAGAAGTAGAGCAGATCCATGAGCTCAGAAACAAGGCCACAACATAAATGATTTATTGGATCTGCAAAATGTGCTTACTTAATCTCATTTCCCTTGATTTTAAATGAGCTAAACATCCACCAGACACCTGAGCAAACTGTTTAGATCAGGTTAACCAGAAAAAAAGTAATAAACAAAACGTGCATGTTGATAAGTCACTCTCTGCGAGGAGATTAAATAATTTAATGATTTAGCTGGGCTATTGAGGAGATATTCAAGAGATGTCAGGCTTAAATGATACACATTCTCATCTATATGGCTAAAATATGAGCACTGGGAAATATTGTAAGAAACTCATAACAACATTTTATCAAACAGACAACAGTTCAGAGTCCAGTTCAGAGACTATTTTCTCTTTATCATCTCCTACAATAGGCCTGCAAATCTGCATATCAGCTTCATAGGATTCCTTGAAATAATTTCCCTGTTACATTTATGACTGTTGTGATTAACTTAAAAAGTGAAAATTACTCTTCTGAAATTGAAGATATTGAGAAATTGAATTTTAATTCAATCATTCAGATTTGCACACATTGTATCACATTTATATTAGAATAATATAATAATAATAGAATAATCTCCAGGATTGGGGACAAAATCTGCGGTCATTTTTTGCTATTTATGTGGAATGATTTTGAGAGTGTAGTAACTAAAAACTTAAAACATGGAATAAAATAATAATAACTTTTAAACTTTTATTTAAGATTTACACTGCAAATCCAATTAGAACCGCTTGTTTGGTAAACAAAGCAAGTCTGTCTTATAATATATCTACTAAAAGACGGGAAATATTACTTTACAAACTGTATTTACTGTGTAAATAAATCATATAAACATTCATTCATTCATTTTCCTTCGGCTTAGTCTCTATTCATCAGGGGTTGCCACAGCGGAATGAACCACCAACTTATCCAGCATATGTTTTACAGTACACAGCGGATGCCCTTCCAGCTGCAACCCAGTACTGGGAAACATCCATAGACTATGGCCAATTTAGTTTATTCAATTCACCTATACAGCATGTCTTTGGACTGTGGGGGAAACTGGAGCACCTGAAATAAAACCCACACGAACACGGGGAGAACATGCAAACTCCACACAGAAATGCCAACTGACCCAGCCAGTACTCGAACCAGCGACCTTCTTGACCTTCGAGCCACCATGTCACCCATCATATAAACATTTGTTTATTATTCAGTAATATTACTGAAATTAATATAAAAACTGAATGAATTCATATTTACACATAAGTAAATAAATAGACACAACGATGGGCTAAAAAATTTATTTCTGCACTCCAATCACTCACATTTCCACTGAGCTTATGAACACAATGGACAATAGTCACCACTGAAAACACCAGATTTTGTGCAGATATAATGTGCTGATTTTTATGTTTGTTTTAAATAAAAAATAAATAAATAAAATGTTATGCTGAAAGTAAGGTTGATTTGTGAATGACTCGAACACAAAAAAAACACAACAAAAAAAAGATTTTATCGGAATTGTTTGTGATGTTGTCTAGAACATAATAATAGTCAATTAAGAGAAAAAAATAGAAGCAGTTAAAGTAGTTTTTCATGGCTGTAAACATGACAGAAATGTAACATACTCATGAAAGTCGGGCCTCCAGTCCATTAACCAGAGCCCCAATTAATTATTTTACAACTCATATTATATTCAGGTAATATGCTGTCCGAAATCTTTTCATTAAAAGTGATGTTGTGATTAACAGTTTCAGTAAAATTGATGCTTAGTTAAACAAGAAAAAAGGCCCCTTTATCTAAAAAGAATCATCTCACAATCTTGTTTATTCCTGTTGGACTTTAGCAGACTTTGATAAATACATGAAGGGAATGAGACGACACTTTCATCAGTCCTGACGAGAGCCTCATGCAACAGAACATGTGCTGACAGTGACTGAGTGACAGACAGCAGGAGTGCTGACAGAAAGAGATCCTCAGAGATGAGCTCCATTATGTGGAAAAGACCTCACATACAAAAAAAAATCCATTTCGTTCTTTTCATTCAGAATATATATATATATTTTTTTATGAATGCCACTTTCTTCTAACAAAATATACTGCTATGCTTTCAGATAAACACTAACTAGACCGTCTCTCTGCAGGGGTTTAACTACTGATTAGATTTACTATTTAGATTTAGATTTATTATTTAACTCATTCAAATTGGATATTGAAGATGAAGCTACCCAAATTTATTTTGTCATGCTGACGTAATGGTTTTAAATACACAAAACTAACACATGGTTACATTTAGTTTAGACTCAAAAAGAGTGTTGAAGAGTAAAAACAAAAAACACAAGAAAAAGAAAAAGTATATAAAACTATAGATATTAAAAATAAAAGATATAGATAATAAAAAACTACCAAACCAAAACATTTAACATGTACTTTGTTGTTGTTGTTGTTATTATTAAAATTAATATATCATTTTGTATTAATCCCCAAAATTGTCTAAAATTTCAATCAATCAATCAGTCAGTCAGTCAGTCAGTCAGTCGATCGATCAATCAATCAATCAATCAATCTATACACTCACTGGTCACTTTATTAGGTACGCCTGTCCAACTGCTCGTTAACACAAATTTCTAATCAACCAATCACATGGCAGCAACTCAATGCATTTAGGCATGTAGACATGGCCAAGACGATCTGCTGCAGTTCAAATCGAGCATCAGAATGGGGAAGAAAGGAGATTTAAGAGACTTTGAAAGTGGCATGGTTGTTGGTACCAGATGGGCTGGTCTGAGTATTTCAGAAACTGCTGATCTACTGGGATTTTCACACACAACCATCTATAGGGATTACAGAGCATGGTCCGAAAAAGAGAAAATATCCAGAGAGCGGCAGTTCTGTGGGCACAAATGCCTTGTTGATGCCAGAGGAGAATGGCCAGACTGGTTCGAGCTGATAGAAAGGCAACAGTAACTAAAATAACCACTCGTTACAACCGAGGTATGCAGAAGAGCATCTCTGAATGCACAACACGCCCAACCTTGAAGCGGATGGGCTACAGCACCAGAAGACCACACCGGGTGCCACTCCTGTCAGCTAAGAACAGGAAATTGATGCTACAATTCGCACGGGCTCACCAAAATTGGACAATAGAAGATTGGAAAAACGTTGCCTGGTCTGATGAGTCTCGATTTCTGCTGCGACATTCGGATGGTAGGGTCAGAATTTGGCGTCAAAAACATGAAAGCATGAATCCATCCTGCCTTGTATCAATGGTTGTTTATCATTATCAATGTGGTGGAATAGGAAATTTGCATCATGGATGTGCAGCCGACAAATTTGCAGCAACTGCGTGATGCTATCATGTCAATATGGACCAACATTTCTGAGGAATATTTCCAGTACCTTGTTGAATCTATATCACGAAGGATTAAGGCAGTTCTGAAGGCAAAAGGGGGTCCAACCCGGTACTAGTAAGGTGTACCTAATAAAGTGGCTGGTGAATGTATAATGTATACCGAAGCTTTTCACATGTAAAGTATGACAAAATACTGACAAAGTATAGAGAAATCTATAGTTATAAAAGTCCTTGCAAACTTTTATATGAGATTTTTAATTAAAATATGTGTTCTTATCAGAGACTGAGTGTAAATGCACTGTACAGTGTGAATGCACATGTAAGAGAAATTCATATTTTTCATGTGTTACTGGTTTTCTATCTATCATTCTATGATTGAGCAATAAGCAGAACCAGCGATTGAAAAATAATCCAAAAACTCACAAGCTGACTGCTGAAGCTAAACATTGTGACATTGTTTTAAAAGGTTACAAGTTGTTTTACACCCCAGTGCTGAGAACTTTTTTTTTTTTGCATGCATTATACGCTGATCAACTCTTTAGTTATTATTTTTGTGATTCATTTAAGTGCCTGGTTTGATGTTATTCAAATGAGTCAGATTATCCCTGCTGAGATGTGGTAACAGCAGATGATGAAAATCTTCCAGTCTCTGCTGTCAATTGCACAGCTGGTGGAGCTTTTATTTTTGTTAGAATGTGTTGAATGTACTGTAGCTGGACTGCAATTCCAACCTAGTCGATTGGTTTAAACCCCTGATCTGATTATGGTC
>CAIGQV010018299.1:10697453-10742015 GCA_903798115.1 Danio jaintianensis | reverse complement strand
GCTTATGTTTGCAGAACGTGCTGTATGAATATTAGGGATTTATCTGTATGGAAGTTTCCAGATGGTTTACATGAATGTACATCAAATTTTGTACTGCATTAAAAATTTTGTTCTGGTTCAAAGAAATATCTACAGAATTAATTGATTACCAGTATTTTTTTTAAAACAATGCAGTTACTTATTCATGTGTTTAACCAAACAGTTATAGGAATGATAAATAATATAAAATAATACAACATATAATAAAAATGAATAAATACAATGATACTTTTATTATATACTAAAAAATATAATAAAATAATAATAGTAATTAATTAAATTATAATACATTTAAATAAAATGAGTAATAATAATAATAATAATAATAATAATATTAATAATAATAATAATATAATAATAATAATTTTACAAATAAACAATTCACTCAGAAATTGATGGTCATTTTGTTGTAACAATTAACTAAATGTGTAATTTCAAAGTACACACTGTAATACTATTTTTTTTTTCAATTATTTTTTTAAATTCAAGTTTATTATTTCATCACTATGAACCACATATTTTGTATGTCCAAATCTGCTACTGTTCAGGAAATGAGAAAAGCCTTGTTTTTTTTTCTTTCTTTTTATAATTAAAAACTACATTGTCAAAGTTGTTAGTGTGGCTTTATATGTGGTCAGGCTTTTGTTATTATATTATTATTAAATCAAGCTCAAATAGAGTCATGAAAAAGTCTGTGTAAACTGTGAATGTAACATTTTTTTGCAAACTAATGCTCAATAAACAAAATAAATAAACTAATAAATAAAAAAAAACTAATAATGACTAGCAATGAAAAAATAACTATGGATGGATTCTGGATTTTATCCAGCATATGTTGTACAGTACACAGCGGATGCCCTTCAGTGTGTTAAACTAAACCTAAATTTTAAAGGAGGACTGAATACTTGCAACACTTCTGCTTTAAGCACAACAACAAAAGAAAGAAGTAAATACTTGTATATCAGCTGAAAATAAGCCATATGTTGCGATGAAATAAAGAGGCAAATAAACCATAAAATCAGAAACCCACAAGGGCACTTATTTTTATGTTCATTATTGCTTTAGAAGCTATGTTCTGGTGTAAAACAGCTTTGTAATAATCACCGTAGGAGATCTGAAACATTAAGAAAATGTGCCCATGAGTTTTGAAAGATACACACTATTCTAGACCGAAAATGGATATAAAGGCAAAAAAGCACAGGGGATTGAAACAAAAGTGCACAAGAGTCTTCTAGCACAGCAAAAAAAAATCCAGCAGCGTAGATTAATGGGATCTGGCAGGCATTTATCCTTCCCTCCCATTCAACACTCCTCCGCTTTGCTACTTTAAGTATAGCAGGACGCTGAAGACCTGCCAGAGACGGGACCATCCCAATGCTGAGGCATCACCACCAGGCCTCGAACGCCCCGCTCAGCACTTTCCAATCACAGCCAGCCAATCAGCAGATTATTGCCCACTACTACGGAGTCAGAACTATGACAGACCCTAGCAGACGATCACGTCCAGTCCTCTGCTTTCAGACATTCAACTGCATCTTTTCACTCAGCCGTAATGCTTCCTGTCAAGAATACATTGTCTACAGAGAGCTGGGGCCATTTTGCAAGCCATAAAATTAGAGTCTCGATTTGGGGATCAATAACTATCTTGGCCTTTGCTCTCTGAGCCAAAAAGCTGCATTTAATCAATGCATGTCTCTGACTGCAGACCTGACGGCCAACTTCAACAGACACCAAAATCTAAAGAATCATTTCTGCTTTAATGACAATCTCCAGCAGAAAATCAGCCATGGGATGTCTAAAATGTGTTGTGTTTTAATTTTGAAATGTATAGCCCAACGTAGGCGTATATACAGTTAAAGGCAAAATGATTCGCATTTTAAAAATATTTCAAACCCAGGCTCATTGGAAATATGTGCCCAGGGCTACGTTTTTGAGAACCGAGATATATGTACCCTGGACTACATTTTCTTGCATTTTTCTGACTGGGGCACAATTTCTCATTTGTGCCATTTCTCGTAAATCCACCAGAGTGCACTGTGTACATTTCAATGTCCTTCTGTCGCACGTCCGTGAGAGAGGTCGGTCGTGTATAATATCGACTGACCCACTCGCCCCCTTGCCTAAACCCAACCGATAGTGCAAACTAGAAGAGAAAAGCCATCGTGGCCGCATGCTTCTACCACAACCTTACACGGCTTTTTTGGGGGGTTTCATTTTTTCTGGAACCGTCCTTCACTGACTTTGAACCCCAGTCCACTCAGCGGCGCTCCTCCTCCGAACTCTGACGCCAAGTCTGTGTAAGCAGCCAGCGGTATGCATTACGTACACCAAGGCACATATTTCTTGGTTCTCAGAAATGTACACCTGGGCACATTTTCCCAATGAGCCTGTGCTGCAACATACTGTATTTCCCAAGTGATGTTTAACAAAGCAAGATGTTTTTTCCACAGTATTTCCTAATATGTTTTTTCTTCTGGAGAAAGTCTTATTTCTTTTAGCTTGTCTGGAATAAAAGCAGTTTTTACATTTAAAAAAAATAATAATTTTTAGAGTCTATATTATTAGCCCCCTTACGTTTTTTTTTATTGCTAAAGAACAAACCAGTGTTCTCCAATGACTTTGCCAAGTTAATCTAATTAAATTGCAGGTTAAGCTGAATACTGTCACGGGTAAAGAAGAGGAGAACTCAAATGCAGAAATAAAGTCTTTATTCACGGAGTGAGCCTCAGGAAAAAGCAAATAAATCAAAGTAACCCAGTCGGGTGAACGCTGAGGAATTGCCGTGGTAAGACACCATCCAAAAACAACGGAACACTCGTTCACTGGCGGTCCTAGACACAAATACAGAGTAAGTAACGTAATGCTTTACGCACACACAATAAACAACATACTGACAAACATGAAAGGGAATGACGAACTATAAATAGGGAAAAAAAGGGAATGAGAGGCAGGTGGAATGAATTAGCTGAAATAACGTGTTTCCTGTGACCACAAATAAAAGTAAGTAAGTAGAGGTAATCTGTAACGTGAAACAGGAGGAGAGAGCAAGAACGCAAGGTACGGTGACAGTACCCCCTCCCTCAAGAACGCCCCCTGGCGTTCCCTGAAGACTCACCATGGATCTGATGAAACTGATCAATGAGAGAGCGGTCCAGAATATCCCGAGCTGGAATCCAACATCTCTCCTCCGGACCATAACCCTTCCAGTCTACCAGATACTGATAACCTCTACCTCTCCTCCTCACATCCAGGAGAAGGCGCACTGTATATGTGAGTGTACCCTCAACCAGTCTGGGAGGCGGAGGAGCAGAGGTTAAGGGCTGCAGGGGGGAGCGAAGAACGGGTTTGAATTTAGACACATGAAAGACCGGGTGAATGTTTTTAAACTGAGGACTTAATTTGAGTCGAACCGACACTGGACTGAGCACCTTGATAATGGGAAATGGTCCGATGAATTTGGGTCCCAATTTACGTGAGGGAAGTCTAAGAGAAATGTCCTTAGATGACAACCAGACCTTCTGACCACACACGTAAAGAGGGGGCACAGAACAGTGGCGGTCCGCAGACGCCTTGTTCCTATCGCCAGTCCGGATAAGGGCTTTTTTGGCGATCCTCCATGTTTGGAGGCATCTTTGAATGAACGAATGTGCAAGGGAACATTGGCGTCCGGTTCTTGGGAAGGGAATAGAGGGGGCTGGTAGCCTAAGCAGCACTGGAAAGGAGACAACCCCGTAGATGAGACGGGAAGGGAGTTATAAGCGTATTCGACCATGGTTAATCTAGGACTCCAAGATGATGGTTCCCCTGACGTAACGCAACGCAAGACTCTCTCCAGGTCCTGATTAGTTCGTTCGGCCTGGCCGTTGGTCTGTGGGTGGTACCCAGAAGAAAGGCTAGCAGTCGCCCCCAGCAGCCGGCAGAATTCCGCCCAAAACCTGGACACAAATTGGGGGCCCCTGTCTGAAACCACGTCTACCGGGAGGCCATGAATACGGAAGACGTGGTCCAAAACAATGACTGCGGTCTCCCTCGCTGAAGGTAATTTAGGGAGGGGAATAAAGTGTGCCGACTTAGAAAATCTGTCTACCACAGTGAGGATTACGGTGTTGCCACCGGATGGGGGTAATCCAGTGACAAAGTCCATCGATATGTGTGACCAGGGTCGTGAAGGGACAGGTAGTGGGCGGAGTAGCCCTGCTGGGGGTCGATTAGAACTCTTAGCTACCGCACAGACTGGACAAGCCAACACAAACTCACGAGTGTCCCGCACCATCGAGGGCCACCAGAACCGTTGTTTGATTAACCCAATGGTGCGATCAGCTCCTGGGTGGCAGGCTAGTTCAGATGAGTGACCCCACTGTAAAATCTTGGTCCGGACCGACTCAGGCACGTATAGTAGACTACTAGGGCACTTGGTGGGCGTGGCGATGGTACGAAGTGCCTTACGGACCACAGACTCCACCCCCCAGGTTACCCCTGCAACCACACGTTCAGGTGGCAGGACAGCAACCGGAAGGGTGGGTCCGGGTTCAACCTCACTTAATCGTGATAGGCCGTTTGCCTTTCCATTCTTGGACCCTGGGCGATAAGAGATGTGGAAATCAAACCGGCCAAAGAATAGTGCCCAACGAGCCTGACGAGAATTAAGTCGTTTGGCTGACCTAATGTACTCTAGATTCTTATGGTCGGTCCAGACCACGAAAGGAACCCCCGAACCTTCTAGCCAGTGACGCCACTCACCCAACGCCAACCTGACAGCCAGTAACTCCCTGTTCCCGATGTTGTAGTTTCGTTCCGAAGTGGTTAATCGGTGGGAAAAGAAGGCGCAAGGGTGTACTTTGTCGTCCGATGATGACCGTTGGGACAAGATGGCCCCTACACCTACTTCCGACGCATCCACCTCCACCACAAACTGACGGGACGGGTCTGGATTGACCAAGATGGGTGCAGAAATAAAGCGCCTCTTTAATTCAGTAAAGGCTGTTTGAGCCTGAGGGGACCACTTGAATTGTTTGTGGATGGAGGTGAGGTTTGTCAGAGGTAGAGCAACTTGGCTAAAATTACGAATGAATCGTCTGTAAAAATTGGCAAACCCCAGAAACCGCTGGACCGCCTTGCGACTGTCTGGGGTGGGCCAATCCGCAACAGCTTCTACTTTGGCAGGATCCATTCGTAATCCCTCGGGCGACAGAGCAAACCCCAGGAACGAAACCGACTGTGTATGGAAGTCACACTTCTCCACCCTGGCGAATAGGCGATTCTCCAGCAGCCGCTGAAGCACCCGTCTGACGTGCTGGACATGTTCCTGTTCATTCTGGGAAAAAATCAGAATGTCGTCAAGATAAACGAACACAAAACGATTTATCATGTCCCTGAGCACGTCATTGACGAGTGCCTGGAAGACCGCCGGTGAATTGGAGAGCCCAAAGGGCATAACGAGATACTCAAAATGACCAGTAGGGGTGTTAAAGGCAGTCTTCCATTCGTCCCCCTCCCTAATCCGAACTAGGTGATAGGCATTGCGGAGATCTAATTTTGTGAAGATGGTTGCCCCCTGCAGGAGTTCGAAGGCCGATGACATCAGTGGCAACGCATAACGGTTCTTTACAGTGATGTCATTCAACCCCCGATAATCAATGCAGGGACGCAGTGATCCATCCTTTTTCTCTACAAAAAAGAACCCCACCCCAGCTGGAGAGGAAGAAGGACGTATAATACCTGCTGCTAGAGAATCATGGATGTACTTCTCCATTGTCTCCCTCTCAGGTCTAGAGAGAGAGTATAGACGCCCCCTAGGTGGAGAAGTGCCAGGTAATAGATCAATAGCACAGTCGTACGGGCGGTGCGGAGAAAGTGATGAAGCCTGGGACTTAATGAATACCGCTCTCAAATCATTGTAAACGACAGGTACGCCAGTCAAGCTCACCTCCTCCTGCAACATAGAATGAGAAGAAAGGGGAGAACATGCAGAGCCAAGACACTGAGACAAACAATAGGGGCTCCAAGAAGATACAGAACTAAGAGCCCAATTAATGTGAGGGTTATGCTTGACTAGCCAAGTGTGACCCAAAACTAGCGGGGTAGTGGGAGAGTGAATGAGGAGAAATTGTAACTGTTCCACATGATTGCCTGAAAGTGTGAGAGTAAGGGGAATAGTGCAGTGGGTTATAACAGCCAGATGAGAGCCGCAAAGTGTTTTGGCCCTGAACGTGAGCCGGTTGTCGACGCGGATGGCGAGATCGACGAGTCCATCGAGACTGGATGGCAGCTCGTTCGAGAAAATCTCGTCCTTAATGTAATCTGCCAAGCCGTGAAGAAAGTGGTCCCATTGAGCCTTGGCATTCCAGCCGCTGTTCGCCGCCAGGGTGCGGAACTCGATGGAATAATCCGCCACTGATCGGTCCGCTTGTTGAAGTGCCGTTAGTGCTCTCGCCGCCTCAGTCTGCAGCGGGGAGCGGTCGAACACCTTCTTGAGTTCGTCGGAGAAGGCTTTGAATGAGTTGCAGCATTCATTCTTGTTGTCCCACATCACCGTCCCCCATTCTCTAGCCCGGCCAATCAGGAGAGTTATGGTAAAGGCTACCTTGGAAGTCTCTGTGGGAAAGCAAGACGGCTGGAGGGAGAATGTGAGGGAACACTGGGACAGAAAGGATCGACAAGAATCGGGCTCACCAGAGTAAGCAGCGGGTGGGTTGAGACGAGGTTCGGCCTGTCGTGGAGTGGTTATCGCCTGTTCCAATGTAGTTGCCGCTGGAGGATCCGGGGGAGCTACTGGAGGATTCGGGAGAGCGAGCTGCAGCTGATTAAGGCGTTCGGCGAGCGCAGCCAGCTGTCGGGACACCTCCGCAAATGCTTGGTGAGAGGCCGCGATTTCCTCCTGTTGTCGGCCCAGCAATACGCCGTGCTGGGTAAGCGCTCGGCGAATATCGACCTCTTCTGCTGAGTCCATGTCTGGTCAGTATGTTCCTGTCACGGGTAAAGAAGAGGAGAACTCAAATGCAGAAATAAAGTCTTTATTCACGGAGTGAGCCTCAGGAAAAAGTAAATAAATTAAAGTAACCCAGTCGGGTGAACGCTGAGGAATTGCCGTGGTAAGACACCATCCAAAAACAACGGAACACTCGTTCACTGGCGGTCCTGGACACAAATACAGAGTAAGTAACGTAATGCTTTACGCACACACAATAAACAACATACTGACAAACATGAAAGGGAATGACGAACTATAAATAGGGAAAAAAGGGAATGAGAGGCAGGTGGAATGAATTAGCTGAAATGACGTGTTTCCTGTGACCACAAATAAAAGTAAGTAAGTAGAGGTAATCTGTAACGTGAAACAGGAGGAGAGAGCAAGAACGCAAGGTACGGTGACAAATACTAGTATCTTGAAAAAGAACTAGTAAAATGTACTGTACTGTCAGCATGGCAACAATTCTTGGATGAGTATATTAGTGCTGTAACCTAATCAAATTATATAATGGATTAGCATCTTGTGTCTGCGAATATCATACTGTATTTAAATATGAAGGCTGCATGTCTGTGTGAATGAAAAGTGCAAAAATGTGATCCACTTTATTACATTGTATAGTATAGTATAGTATATTATAGTATAGTATAGTACAGTATCTGTTATTATATTGTAATTAAATACATTTCATTATAATTTTTCTGTTTAGTTTAATTTTCATGAACAGATGCATCAAATGCATTTCTACACGTGCAAAGGTTATGTTCAGGATTGCTGTACTTATTTAATGTCTCCGTAAAGTTTCCAGAATTTAATATCGACATGGGTCAGGAGAAATGCAGCTTCATGTACACTTCTGCAGTAACTTTGATACATTGAGAAATTGCCTTTGAAGTTTAGATCTTTCCCTGAAGTAATTCTGTAAGAGAGGCCTTATGGCCCATTAGAGCTGCTATTTTTATCAATAATGCCCACAGTGGCTTCAGAAACATTATAGTGATCTACTTGCATTGCTTTCCAAACTTATAAACTAAGCCTGAAGAACAGAACCAGCCTGTAGCATAAGAGCAGCCATCAGCTGCATTGTTTATATGTAATGTCTGATTGTATTTTCCTGAAAACTTTTGTACACATACCTGTCCTTCTGCCCTCTGGCTAAAAGGTTGTTTTTATTTATTATTTGCTTAAGACAAATGGGGGGAAATTGTCTTACCTCCTTTGGAAGACTACTGACCACCTTTCTTCCACAATATGTCTTCTAATTAGATTCTTGAATAATTCAATCTCATGTTTTTAATGCCCATGTATCCACACAGATGTACAACCATGTAAATTACAAACACAATGAAGCAATTTGTTTAAGCTTTGTTTGTCAATTTGATTAGGTTACACATACACAAGGTCCATAGAGTACCAAATGCCTGTGTCAAAAAGCATAATCAAAGTACTATATTTTAATATTTTTAATATTTACACTCTCATTGACAGTGTCTCATTTATGACCATTCTCAGTCCTGATAATTTAAAAAAGCGATTCATTTAAACCTTTTACATTACAGTTTACATAATGCCACGGTTGTTTTTATGAGAAACAAAACTATAATATAGACTTTTTACAGTATTGGATAAGTCATTGTTCAAAATCAACATTAATTCTGATGCTTTTTTGCAGTCATATAAAAATTTCACTTACATATCTACAAACTTTTCAGTATCTAAAATTTTTGAGTATATGCATTTCTTATAGAGTATACATACAAACTTGGATATCCTTAGCAATAAATTATGTGGTTTTAATTAGTTTAATTAATTGACCTGCCTTCATCAAAAGCAGAAAACATTTTTTTTTTTTATGTTTCAAAGGCCATACCTGAAAAAAGTGCCTAAATCTAAATTTTACATTTCTGAAATATAATTACAATTTGGATAAAAGGAAAAGGTGGAAGAATAATTAAAAGTTTTTTTTAATTTTTTTTTTATTTATGCCGTTTTGACTAACTGAAATGAAACCAAAATGACCACAAAAATAAAAAAGACAAAAATGTCCATACGGATGCTCAAGGGTAGTGACAGTTTATTATCAACTGTTTTCATCCACTTTCATCCACTTTCACACACACACACACACACACACACACACACACACACACACACACACGCACGCACGCACGCACGCACGCACGCACGCACGCACGCACACACACACACACACACACACTGTCTCATCATTTTTGCCAATACAACAAAACCTCATCTGTGTGAAACCCAGCCAGATAGCATTACCTTGCTGACAAATCAGCAGATTTAGCAACAACAATCACATCACAGAAAACCAAACGTACACGTTTGTAAGATATCATGTGGATGCAAAATTCAAACGTTCACATTTTTAAAAAAAGGTTTCATCGGGAAACAGATATAAATAGCCACACCACTCGATGCACCAAACAAATGAACTATTCCATCAAGCACGGCTTATTATCTGTGTGGACACACTGTGTGCTGCTGATTCTTGGATGAATCTTTCTCTTGTTGCTGAGAGAGCATCTCTCTGCCTGTCCTGTTGGTAATGGAGGGGATGATAAAGTTGCTTCGCCCACCTTATTGGCAGGGGTTTGCAGCTTTCCAAAGGCCTTGTAAATCTTGTTAGGCGGAAAGCGTGGCAGGTGTGGAGGATTCTGCTTCCCCTTTGCGTTTGCTGCCGAGATGAATCAGATCAGGCCAAAAAAGACTCTGATCTGACACTAATCAGCAGCCAAAGACAAACAGTTGTGAGCCCAGCGGATGATGCTGGAGTATTCTGTTGAGATTGGTTTGGATTGTCTGCTGATCCAGCAAAGGGGTTGTTTATTGAACACGTGGCCGATGGATACCTATACTTTTGAACTGTTTGCCAAACAAAGCTGTCTATCAGTATCAGTGTCTGAACGGCTCTCTGAGGTTCTGATTGGAAGGGGGATGGAAAAAAGCTCAGTGAAAGCCTTAAAAACATCTCAAAAAGAAAGGTCACTCAAAAAGAATCCAGGCTTTGGGCCACTAGGGTAGATCACATTGGGCTTTAAGTTTGCCACCTAATTGTCTGCTGATCCAGCAAAGGGGTTGTTTATTGAACACATGGCTGATGGATACCTATACTTTTGAACTGCCAAACAAAGCCGTCTATCAGTATCAAACAATTAGGTGGGAAACTTAAAGCCCAATGTGATCTACCCTAGTGGCCCCATGTCCTGGATTCTTTTTGAGTGACCTTTCTTTTTGAGATGTTTACAAGGCTTTCACTGAGCTTTTTTCCACCCCCCTTCCAATCAGAACCTCAGAGAGCCGTTCAGACACTGACCAGTAGAGATCCACAATAATGAGGGGAGTCTAAAGGACAGCGGAAGAAGCCTTTCAAGAAAGTGTGAGTGAAACTAGAACTGTGAATTTTTTATTTCTCCCAAGACAACACATTTTTGTCAATGTTCATTATCACATGTACTGTATTTGTATCTTTTGGCAAAATTACACAATGCATAAACTCAAAATGCAAAAACAAATCTAAGGTGGAGAACGAAGTGTAAAAAACAATAAATACTGTACATAACTTATGCGCACAACTGAGTAAGATAAACTTTTTTATTCAAGAAGAAAAAAATTCCATAAACTACGATGGAAACATCGAATAACCAAATAAATTCCAATATGTGCATTAAAAAAGTCATGTGATTTTTGTATAAGAGATCATGTGATGATAAAAATGGGTGCGATGGACAGCATTAATGGACAAACCAGCAGTATTATTTTTTAAAATTATTATTATTGTTGTTGTTGTTGTTGTTGTTATAATTATTATTACTGTTATCTCCAGAACTGTCCACCAGTTTGTCAGGAAGTTAAGATTTTGTTCTCTTTGTCTCATTGGATGGAAATGGAGATGCATTATTCACAAATCTTTTATGCAATATTCCAGTTTTGCGCATAAATTTAATTAGAAATATAGCTAGTGTCTATAACTAATTTGTTACAATAGCAAGAAAAAATAGCATTTTACTAAATACATGCATTATATTTTATATTTACTATGTTTTTTTTATTGAACTAGTTAGTCATGTTGTCTTATATAGCAGTGGTCCTCAACCACCGGTCCGTGGACCCATTGGTACGGGGCCACACAAGAAATCATTAATTACTTCTGTTTTATTTATTATCTGAGCTTTATTTATTATCTCAGCTTTATTGCACAAGCTGAAAGTATGTTGAAGCTACGTGACATCATGGGAACGCCATGCACAGGAAGACAGGGTCTTGGAACTTCCCATATCCAGCAATGGGGGAAGGCTCCAAGGATCCAAGGATAGAAGGGTCATGATCCAGGATGAGGTACGGAACCTGGAGGAGGAAGGACGAAGGGCAAGGGCAGTGGAGCTAGCGTCCCAGGGAGCATAGACCAAGTGGGACCTACCCAAGAGGAAGATCACATGGGGAGATCTGTGGAGATTGGAACCTTTCCGCATCTCATTCATGTTAAGATCGGTGTATGACACACTCCCAACTCCGACAAACTTGCACAAGTGGGGCTTACGGAGGACCCATTGTGCAAGCTTTGTGGGGAGAGGGGTACCATGGCACACATCCTGTCAGGGTGTTAAACAGCACTTGCCCAAGGTAGGTACAGGTGGCGCCATGACAAAGTGCTCATGACAGTCGCTTACACCCTGGAGCAAGAGAGACGCAAGAAACACCAACCACACGGGAGAGCAATACCATCAATCAAGTTTGTAAGAGCGGATCAAAAGCCACCAACCAGAGTAACAACAAGAACCAATCTGCTGCAAAAGGCCCAATTATGGGAAATGAAGGTAGACCTGAGGGAAATACTGCAATTCCCCCGGTTGTCCAGACAACCCTGAGGCTAGATGCAATACTGTGGTCTGAAGAGGAAAAGAAGATCATTCTCATCGAACTTACAGTCCCATGGGAAGAGGGTTGTGAGCAAGCGTTTGAGAGGAAGAGCGCCAAATACCAGGACCTCTTGCATGACTGCAGGGAGAAAGGTTGGCAGGCATGGCTCTTCCCAGTCGAGGTCGGCTGTAGAGGATTCCCCGCCCAGTCAGTATGGAGGATGCTTACAGCCATTGGGGTGATGGGGAGGGAGAGAAAGATAACTATTCGCAGGATGGGGGAGGCAGCAGAGAGAGCTTCTTGCTGGTTATGGAGCAGGAGAGAGGAGCATAGCTGAAAGCTGGGGGGAGTTGATGGGCAGTGATTTGGCCACCACTGCTGACCCACCAACGTTGAGGGTGTTGCGGTTTAGGGTCGAAACACAAAATGATCGTTGGATACCACCTGATGACATCAACTCTTCCTGGCTAAGACTACATTCACCGAAAGTGAATGAAGGAGAAGCATCTTTGGATGTAATTGTAATTAGTCTGAACGATCTTTTATTTTGAAAAATCTTTTATAAATCTTTTTTAAAAATTTAACCCACAAGCAGCACAACGAGTAAGAAACAGACATCTTTGGAAAGTTTCTTTGCTAAGAGGAAAAGGTCCAGTGAAGTACCTGCGAACTGCCAAGGAATAGATCCGCAACCCATTTGTCAACAAATCAGGTGAATCCACCATGTCTGGGCAAGAAGATCAACAGCTGGAGATGGCAAATGATGGTGGCCTTTTAAGGACCTTTTTAAAGATCTTTTCTAG
The DNA here is from genome assembly GCA_903798115.1 of Danio jaintianensis. Taxonomy (NCBI): domain Eukaryota; kingdom Metazoa; phylum Chordata; class Actinopteri; order Cypriniformes; family Danionidae; genus Danio; species Danio jaintianensis. Next base: position 10,729,325 of record CAIGQV010018299.1, on the reverse strand, counting down.
AGTTCGCGCAAGTTCGTTATTTCCAATGGAGGTGCACGGCGTGACGTTCGCGCCTTCCAGACATACACAGTTGAATGAATGCTGCGAGCGCACCACGAGTCACGTGACAAGAACTGACCGATCAACTTTATACTTTGTATGGAATATGCACATTTCGGTAGACTAATTATCTCAGACAAACACAGAACACCCAAACACTGCAGTGCTTTGTCATTTTCTCCATAAATAAAACTTGTATCAGAGTGACAGCAATGTTTTGTCAGCTTGTCATCCTCTGAGAAAACGGTTGATGGTCACCAAGCAACCTACGAACTACAAACTGAATCTATTGTCATGTGACACGTGCTTTGCACATATTTATTCATTCATTCATTCATTTTCTTTTCGGCTTAGTCCCTTTATTAATCTGGGGTCGCCACAGCGGAATGAACCGCCAACTTATCCAGCATATGTTTTACGCAGCGGATGCCCTTCCAGCTGCAACCCATCACTGGGAAACATCCATACACACTCATTCACACACATACACTACGGACAATTTTAGCCTACCCAATTCACCTATACCGCATGTTTTTGGACTTGTGGGGGAAACCGGAGCACCCGGAGGGAACCCACGCGAACACGGGGAGAACATGCAAACTCCACACAGAAACGCCAACTGACCCAGCCGAGGCTCGAACCAGCGACCTTCTTGCTGTGAGGCGAACGTGCTACCCACTGCGCCACCGTGACGCCCTTGCACATATTTAGCTTTAGTAAAATCAACTGAATTATATTAAGAATTTTGGAATATAAAAATCACAGCATGTTTCAGATGAAATACTGTGTACAGTGTTTTAGTCATTTAAATCAATATTTGACCAACAAAACATGACCAACATTAGTCGTGTGTGTGTGTGGGGTGAAGATAAGATGACAATAACTTCTTAATACTAGTAGGAGGCCATGGCCAAGTGTGCACACTTCTTCTTATTATGCATGATAAATGAGTGTGAATGGGTGTGTGTTCCTGCTGATCTGACTCATGCTTTATTCAGAGTGTGCGCAGCGGGAGGCCGTTTCTCCTCAGTAAAGCAGGCCCATCAGCAGAGTTACCCAGTCCACTGAGCACAGCGGGGCAGTGGGGCGTCCTCTGTCACTCCACCCACAAACACCCTGCCCTTAAAACACTTCACACTAGTTTCGCCTCAGACTGGTCAATATCAATGTTCCAGGCTTGCTATAACCTCTGTGAAAAGCTAAGTTTGCATATTCAATTTAATAAATAACTGTAAAAACCAATATAAAAAAAAAAAAAAAACACTGTATCTACTGGTCAAAGATTTGGGATCAGGAATTGTTTTATTGTTTTAAGGAAGTCTGTTCGCCTTACCGAAAGCTGCATTTATTTGATCAAAACTACAATAAAAACTGAAATATTTTAAAAATATTATTTACATAACTGTAAAATAACTGTTTACAATTTTCATTTGTTTTATATTTTTTTTCAGTGTCACGTTATGCTTCAGAAATCATTATAATTTGCTGATATTCTGTTTGTTATGATTACTTATTATTGGTCCTCAAGCGATAATAATGATTTTTTTTTATAACTATCGATGTTGAAGACCTTTTTTCCTGCTTTATAGTTTTGTGCAAACTGTAATTCATTTTTCTTGATGAAAAGTGAATAAAACATTTTTTTTACTCTAAATATATATACATTCTTTTACATTATAAATGTTGGTCCCAATTTATATTACGTGGCCTTAATTAGTATGCACTTGCATTTAAATGAATCATTTAGTATAATGCACATATTTGTACAGTACACACATGTTTTACATTGTATATTTTATATTTAGTTTTAATAAATGTAATGTTTTGATCTGGCGACACAGTGGCTCAGTGGTTAGCACTGTCACCTCACAGTAAGAAGGTCGCTGGTTCAAGTGCCGGCTGGGTCTGTTGGCATTTCTGTGCAAAGTTTGCCTGTTCTCCCTGTGTTCGCGTAGGTTTCCTCCGGGTGCTCCGGTTTCCTCCGGGTGCTCCGGTTTCCCCCACAGTCCAAAGACATGCGCTATAGGTGAACTGAATAAACTAAATTGACCGTAGTGTATGTGTGTGTGAGTGTGTATGGATGTTTCCCAGTAATCTGAAATTATGTCCTTGCATATTTTGCAGTGATGACGTTTTAATCTTTCTTTTCCCTTTTTTTGTATGGACAAATGGTGTTTTGAGTTGATATCTTATATTTTGCAAATTATCCCATCCCTTACACCTTTGAAATTGACCCATCCCTTACACCTTAACCCACCCTTAAACCTACCCACACCTCAAAAGCAACATGCGGGTTGTCTAATACTATATGAACACAATACTGTAAGTACACTGTACTTATTTTCTGATGTACGCATCTAGTAGTTAAGACCACAGTAATAAAAAGTGGGACTTGAATGTCTTTATTTTATTTTACTTTCACTATTAAACAAGTTAACGTGATGAATACAAGTAAAAACATTTTAAATGGTACTTTTGAATGACAGTTTCCACAAAACAGATTTCAACAGTGATATAATAATAATAATAATTGCTTCCTAAGCATAAAATCATCATATTACAATGGCTTCTGAAGTATCATGTGACACTAAAACCTATAGTAATGTTGCTTAAAATGTATCCTAAAATCTTAGAAATTATTAAACATTTTAAAGAACATCCAATAAGAAAACAGCCACTTGAAATTGTGATATTTCACAATTTTACAGTTTTTACTGCACTACTGTTCAAATAAACACAGCCCCAGTGAGCAGAATATAGGCATATTTTAAAAACATTACTGATCCCAAAATTTCATACACACTAAAAAAAAAAAGAGCAAAATGTTTAATAAGAGTAAAAGCACGTCATCTACTAACAAGAGATGTTCTCTGAGCTCCAGAAATCAACTGCATGCAATATTCATGAACTTAAAGTTACTCAGAAACCATAAACCTTTAAATCAATTAATTGGTGCCCTTAGCAAAGTAGCGTCTCATTAGACAGGTCTCCTTTTTCTGAAGCCAGAGGAAATAAATTAACATTGTGGCTCAGCGATTCCTGTCTGTGTCCAAGAGGTCCAGCAGCTCTCTGAAAGAATTTACCAATTTATCTTGTTTACTTTGGAGGAGGCAAGAAGGATCCTCCGTCCCTCATTATTTAGAGATGACATTAACCGCACCAAATGCACGGTTTCCTCACTGATATAGATTAGATGTAGCAACAGAGGAAATCTGTGCATCTAAATATAGTTTTACACAATGCTCACTAATTATGTAAGTTAGTGGCAGTAAAGTGCACAGCTGAGGTCTCCTAATTGTGTTGTGAGCACACGAGCTCTTTCTTTCGTCAAGAGACTCAAAGTTCTCCATGGGCGGTCTGTCAGAATGAATCATTTATGTATTTAAGGAATGTGAGGTCAGGTCTGAAAGCTCTGAACGCACACAGCAGGACTGCACAACACACATTCAGGTCAAAGTGCACCAGGATCTGCTTGAATCTATCTGAGAAATCTGACATACAGGGTAGGAAAGGGAAAAATACATATATATGTGGCTGGTATTTAATTTGTTTGTATTTTTATAAATAAAAATACTTATTTTTTATTACTACAAGTATATTATAATGATAATAAATACTTATTTTGTGATTTTCTTAAAGACTGCATTTAACAGTGTTATTAAATTGAACAAGAAAGATTCTAATAATATTTTGAAGAGAGTAAACGTACATGTTTGTGTTCAGTAAACATTTAAAAAATATATGTGAAACTAAATATTTGAGACTTTTTATCCAAGTATATCGCGATGCTTTATAAAACATATTTCACTCATAAATAAGTCTTGTCTTCACTCATTTTTATCATTTCACTCAAAGTTTATCATCATTCAAATTCATCTCGTAGATGGTTGGTTTAGTTCAGTTTTTCTCAAAGATTTTTAAAATTCTAAATGCAGAAAATTAATGGGAAACAATATTAAACCAAGACCTTTTTAGTTTATAAAATTAGACCAAGACTATTAAACCAAGTGTAGCAGTTGGTTTATTTTATTTGTTAATGTCAGGTGTGTGTATTCTTCACCTACCCGCTTGCGGAGGTTGCAGGTGAGGATGAGGTTTCTGGAGAAGGAGTTGGCAAAGGCTGTGTAAAACTCCAGCACTTTGAGTAAAGCGTCTCTCCTGATAACGTGCAGGTCGCAGTACGTCAGAGCTCTCACATTTGCACAGGCATGAGCCAGAGACGACTCCTTCCAGAACACGTCACCAAACACATCGCCCTTACCTGCGACACAATTCAACCATTACACTTCAGAAATACAGCTGATGGAAAAAAAGCTCTATTAATTTGCACCAATTTCTACAATTTATCATTCAATATGCATGACTGTATTTATTTAGTCAAAAATAAATCAAGCAAAAACAGTAATATTGTATAATATTTAGTCACTTTTAATCATACAATTTGCCTACTGTGGCTGTATTTTATTGATAAAAAACAGTGATATAAAGTATTTCTTTTCAAAATTGATCACCACCATGGTGGTCTTGAAGAAAGACTCCTTCATTTGATTGTGAAGCACTTTGGGTGCATGGCAATACACAGTAAAAGCACTATATAAATATGTTCATTCATCCATTCATTCATTCATGAAACAATCTGACCATGGCTGGCTTTAATTTAACCTAATAAATAAAAACAGTAGCATTGTAAAATATCCACTGCTCAGAACTATGCTCACCATAGAAATATTTATTTGATCAAAACACAGTGCTAACAGTCAATATATTTATTGTCATTTTCATATAATACTTACAAATTTACAATAAAAGTATTGAGAAAACACTTATTGCTACTTTTGATCATGCATTTATCTGAACAAACATACAGAAAAAAAAACAATTTAAATATGCTCACCATGGCTGCATGTATTTGGTAAAAAAAAAAAAGTTTAGTACGTTTTTATCATAAGATATATTATGGTTGTGTTAATTTAATCAAAAATACAGTAAAAATTATTATTGTCAAATATTTAATCACATTTCATCATAAAATATGATTATTGTGGCAGCATTTATTTGATCTATTATACAGCAAAAATAGAAGCATTGAGAAATATTTACTCTATGTAATATTAAAAGAAAATTTAACCTGCACTGCACATATACACAAAGTGTTAAATTCTTATGTATTATTTGTTTAACTTGATTGTGTTTACAGGCCTGACTTGATCTTACAGTATGGCATCGATCCACAGAATCTGCAGAAAGTCTAACAATCCAGCGTTCAGTGCTTTTGATGAGGGGCATCATTAGAAGCCCAGCAGGTTTAGTCTGGTGGGTTCAAGTAAACGCCTTGGGGCTAATTAACTCACAGCACTCACGTCTTATTTCATTTCATAATCATTAAACCAAAAGAGCATCTGATCTGATTCCCCATTAGAGAGAAGAGACATTAACTTCCTCTTTGCATCGTCTCATAAGGTCTAATGTCATGTCGTTTGTGGTTACAGTGAGTCAGTGAAGGGCACGTCAGATTCTTGTGGCAGCGGTACATCAGCCAGACTCGAGAGATGTAAAGATCAAGAATAGTCCAAAGAGACAGAAAAACACGAAGGCCAAGGTGAACCACGCGGAACGGCTGTGAACACACAGCCGTGAACACATTTCATAAAAATTTGGAGGTTGTTTTTGGAGTTCGTAAACTTTGTAACTTTAGGCAACTTTTTTTGACTTGGACTTTACTTTGAACATGTCAAACAATAACTACAAACTTTTTTTAACGTTAGACTTAAATTTTAGACTTTACGTTGAACATGTGAAACAAATAACTACAAACACAATACAAAACAATTTTAAATGATACACTTCTGAAAAGGAATGTGATAAAGCATGTGCTTATAATCCTACCCCTTCTCCAGGTTACATTAATTATAAGTAACAATCCATAACAATAAATAATAATCCATAACGTCATGGTTACGTCCGTAACCCACGTTCCCCGAATAAGGGAACGGAGACATGCGTCTGGAACAGACTATGGGAGTGCGTCAGACGACCAATCACTCTGAAGAGTAAGAAAACGGGCCAATGAAATGCTAAATTGCATTGGCAGAGCTCTGCTCCACAGCTGGCAGCAATGAGCTATCAGCGCTATATAAGCTGCACGCTGTGGAGTGAGCCTCAGAATTTTGCCTGCTGAAGAGCCGATCACTCAGCTAACAGCTGGAGACTCAGCTGCTGTGGCAGTGGAGACGCATGTCTCCGTTCCCTTATTCGGGGAACGTGGGTTACGGACGTAACCATGACGTTCCCCTTCATACGGGAACTTCAACATGCGTCTGGAACAGACTATGGGAGACTGTATGGAAAACGCCACTGCAGCTAAGCCCGTCACACCCCTGATGTGAAGTTTGCCAAGCATAGCGTGAGCGCACAGCATGACCAGGAGCGCAACCTTCCAACGTCTCTAGGCCCTTAATTACCATTACATGGGAATTATTAAAATTTAGATCGGGAGTCGTAACGAGCTTTTACCTAGCTAATATAGACTAGGGATTTTTAAAATTACGACAGTACGTTGGGAAAGCGTGCCAGTCCCCGAAGGGGGAGGATGCTGCGGAGCCACCTGCTACCCAAGAGGGGAGACTTGATGGTAATAGAGCATATGGACTAGCCCTGATGAGGGGGAGTACTACATATGATAAGCTGGTTAGCGGGTAGGGAAGACACGGGTCTGCCTGGTCAGGGGGAACACTCCGTGGCTGAAATAAGCGTATGGGGTCACCCCAGGGGGGGGGACCGCACAAGCTGGCACCGAACCTCAGCATGTGGGTAGACCAAATGGGCATACAGACATCATACTGAGCCAGGCACCCGACTCCTCCGCTGAGTCAGGTGCTGGGGGCCTCGGAGGAATTCTCTAGGGTTCGCCAAGTGGGAAACTTACTAGTAGAATAAGAAATGCGCACGTATCTCCGGGTTAGGGAGCATGGCGTGGCAAGCGTTTGTTAACACCGAGCTTAGTTTCCCTCCGATTGACTGGGGTTACCCAGTAATCGGGTGGAAACCGGCTCCACTCGAAGATTATAGAATCTCGCGAATGTATTAGGTGTCGCCCAGCCCGCAGCTCTACAGATATCTGTGATAGAGGCGCCGCGTGCTAACGCCCAGGAGGAGGCGACACTTCTAGTAGAGTGTGCTCTCACATTAGCGGGACGCGGCTCGCCCTGGCATTGGTAAGCAAGGGCGATGGCATCAACTATCCAGTGGGCCAACCTCTGTTTTGATACGGCACTTCCCTTCTGCCGACCACCATAACAGATAAAGAGCTGTTCACCAGATCTTACACTTTGCGTTCGTTCCACGTAAAGGCGCAAAGCGTGAACGGGACAAAGCAATGAGTGGGCTGGGTCTGCCTCCTCCGAAGGCAGCGCTTGCAGGTTCACCACCTGATCTCTAAATGGGGTGGTAGGAACCTTGGGCACATAGCCGGGCCGGGGTCTCAGGATAACGTGAGAGTAAGCCGGTCCGAATTCTAGGCACGATTCGCTGACCGAAAATGCCTCCAAATCCCAGACTCTCTTGAACGATGCCAACGCGATCAGCAGAGCTGTCTTCATTGACAGAAGTTTTAATGTTACCGAATCGAGTGGCTCGAATGGATCTCTCTGCAGACCCGCCAGGACTACAGAGAGATCCCAAGAGGGCATAAGAGGGGTGCGGGATGGATTTAATCGCCGCGCGCCTCTGAGGAATCGGATGACTAGGTTATGCTTCCCGAGCGTGTTGCCATCCACCGCATCATGATGAGCGGAGATGGCAGCCACATAAACCTTCAGTGTGGAGGGTGACAGCCTACGCTCCAACTTATCCTGAAGGAAGGATAACACAACACTAATCTGGCAAGTCCGGGGGTCTTCTCGATGAGAAGCACACCACTCAGTGAATAGACTCCACTTCAGGGCGTAGGCATGCCTCGTAGAGGGTGCTCTAGCCTGAGTGATGGAGTTAACCACCGCCGCCGGTAAGTCACCTAAGTCTTCCGCGCTCCGTCTATGGACCACACGTGGAGGTTCCAGAGATCTGGGCGCGGGTGCCAATGGGTGCCCCGTCCCTGGGAGAGGAGGTCCTCTCTCAGGGGAATGCGCCAGGGAGGGGCCGTCGCGAGGAGTGTGAGTTCGGGAACCCAGGTCCGGTTGGGCCAGAGAGGCGCAACAAACAAGACCTGCTCCTCGTCCTCCCTGACTTTGCACAGAGTCTGTGCGATTAGGCTCACTGGGGGAAACGCATATTTGCGCATGCCCGGTGGCCAGCTGTGAGCCAGCGCATCCGTGCAGAGGGGGGCCTCGGTCAGGGAATAAAACAACTGGCAATGGGTGCTTTCGAGAGAAGCAAACAGGTCGACCTGGGCTTTCCCGAATCGCTCCCATATCAGCTGGACCGTACCGGGGTGGAGTCTCCATTCTCCACGGAGCGTTTGCTGCCGTGAGAGCACATCGGCTGCACGGTTGAGCTCGCCCGGGATATGAATGGCACGCAGCGAACTCAGCCGCGTATGACTCCAGAGGAGCAGACGGCGAGCAAGCTGAGACATGCGACGAGAACGTATACCTCCCATACGATTGATATAAGCTACCGTTGCCATGCTGTCCGTCCTGACCAGCACATGCTTCTGCTCTAACACCGGTAAAAAGCGGCGGAAAGCAAGAAACACTGCCAACAGCTCTAGGCAGTTGATATGCCAACGCAGATGGGGTCCGAACCACGAACCCGCAGCTGCGTGCTCGTTGCACACGGCCCCCCAGCCCATGCTGGAGGCATCTGTCGATACGACAACATTCCTGGATACTTGCCCTAGGGGCACCCCGGCCCGTAGAAAAGCAAGATCCGTCCAGGGACCGAAGGTGCGGCGACACAGCGGAGTGATAAGCACCCGGTGCGCCCGCGCGCCATGCCCGTCTGGGAACCCGATCGTGAAGCCAGCGCTGAAGTGGTCTCATATGAAGCAAACCGAGCGGCGTCACAGCGGCTGCGGATGCCATATGCCCCAGGAGCCTCTGAAAATATTTCAGTGGAACCACTATGTTCCTGTCGAGCGTGCTCAGACAGGAAAGCACTAGCCTGGCGCGCTCCTCCGAGAGGCGCGCTACCATAGCGATCGAGTCCAGCTCCAGCCCGAGAAAAGAGATCCTCTGCACTGGGCAAAGTTTGCTCTTCTCTCGGTTGACCCGAAGCCCCAACTGGTCGAGGTGCCGAAGCACCCTGTCCCTGTGCATAATCAATTGATCGCGAGACGAGGCTAGGATCAGCCAGTCGTCGAGATAATTGAGAATGCAGATGCCCGCAAGCCGAAGCGGCGCAATGGCACCCTCCGCGAGCCTGGTGAAAACCCGCGGAGACAGAGAGAGCCCGAAGGGGAGGACTTTGTACTGCCATGCTCGTCCTTCGAACGCAAACCGGAGAAATGGACGGTGGCGTGGAAGAATGGAGACATGAAAATACGCGTCCTTCAGGTCTATAGCTGCAAACCAATCCTGAGGACGGACGCACCGGAAAATGCGCTTCTGCGTGAGCATCCTGAACGGCATTTTGTGTAAATGACGGTTCAGTCTGCGCAGATCTAGGATTGGTCTTAACCCTCCGCTCTTTTTCGGCACGATGAAATACGGGCTGTAAAACCCACGTTTCATCTCGGCTGGAGGGACCTGCTCGATTGCATCCTTCGCCAGGAGGACAGCAATCTCCTCTCGCAAGACAGGGGCGCTCTCGAGGGAAACCCTCGTAGTATGAACACCCGTGAACCTGGGAGGGCGGATAGCGAACTGAATCGCATAGCCGAGTCTGATCGTCCGCATGAGCCACCGCGACGGGCTGGGCAGCGCTAACCAGGCTGGCAGAGCCCGCGCTAATGGCACCATCGGACTGATCAATGACATGCCAACGGAGGGGCAGCTCGGGAGGGGAGTGCTCACCCCGGGAAGCAGAGCGGCCCGAGGAAGAGCTGAAAATAAGAGAGTGTCTCTTACCTTCCTCCCTGGATCCCGCGATGAGGCTGGAGTGAGAGAAAGGAGCCCGTCCTCTTGCACTCCGTGAGCCTGTGGCGAAGGGGCCCGGCGCTGCGAGCTGGAAGGCGGAGAGTCCCAGACTGGCAGGGCTCGGGTTTGCACATCCGGAGAGAGGGAAATTTGCTCTTTTATTGAAAATTTGGGTACCACTGGCCCGGAGGCCAGCAGTGGTGCTTTTAAAGTCTTTGCTGACTGTAGGTGTCCTCGGCCCTCCACCGAGGAAAGAGCAGGTTCCCTCTTCTCCGGATGGCCCGTCTCAGGGACGCTTCGCGGTCCGTTTACCGGACTTAACGGCGCCCTTGGGCGGTGGCGTCGCGGTCCCGCGGGGGGCTCGGCGTTGCCGCTTAGCCGGCAGAGCGGGCAGCGGGAGTGGAGCAGGTTTTGGGGCCGCGGGTGGACGCCCTCGGCGAGGAGCAGCCGAGGTAGATGGGGCAGCGGGGAGAGCAGTTTTCCGAGCCCGCTGGTAGATGACCTCACCCATCGCCTGGGACTGCTCTTACACCGCCGAGAACTCCTGGGTAAAGTCCCCGACGGTGTCGCTGAACAGGCCAGCCTGGGATATGGGAGCGTTAAGAAAGCGAGCTTTGTCAACATCTCTCATATCGGCCAGGTTTAGCCAGAGGTGGCGTTCCTGGACCACTAATGTGGCCATCGTCTTCCCCAGGGCACGAGCAGCCGATTTGGTGGTCATGAGAGCGTAATCGGTTGCCGTGCGGAGCTCATGCATCAAGCCCGGGGAAGAACCACCCTCCTGCAGCTCAGCCAACTTCTCCGCTTGGTAGCGTTGATAGGTGGCCATAGCGTGCAGAGCGGATGCAGCCTGTCCCGCAGCAGTGTAGGCTCTGGCCACGAGGGACTCAGATAACCTACACGCTTTGGAAGGGAGTCTGGGTGGACATCTCCAGGTGGAGGCGCCCCGCGGGCAAAGATTGACCGCGATAGCGCGCTCCACCTGGGGAATCGCCTCATAACCCCTGGCTGCTCCACTATCAAGGGTGGTGAGAGCGGGAGCGCACGAGGACCGGGCAGAGAAAGGTGCCCTCCATGCCTGCGTGAGCTCACTGTGTACCTCCGGGAAGAAAGGGACGGGGGGTCTGGAGGGTCTTGCCCTTCTAGCCCCCACGTAACACCCATCTAAGCGGTCCGGCCGTGGTGCTGGGGGACAAGCCATCTCCAGACCCACGGCCGAAGCAGCCCGGAATAACACGGCTAACATGTCCGATTCCAGACCCGAGGCCGCACTGACCACCCCGGAGGGTGGCAGAGGGTCCGGATCTTCATCGGAGCATGTTAGTCCGCCCTCCGATGCAGCGATTGACATCACGTCCCCGGTGTCATCTAATGAAAGCACGGCCATCCCGGGGGATGGACCAGCGCTCTCACTCGAAGCTTGGACAGAACCAGCTGAGGAGTGAGGGGTCCGCGGGCCCGAAGGCGACGGATAAGCCCCCACTGTAACCCTCAGGCCTGCCCGTGTGCTAACCGCATGGCGGGGAGCAGCAGGGGTGACGCACCCTAATGCAAGGGTGCGCCGCGACCTTAGCTGTGCAACAGTTAAGCCCTCGCAGTGAGGGCAGCAACTGTCCGCGAGCACCGCATCAACATGCCGGACCCCCAGACATGTGACGCAATGCTCGTGCCTGTCATCCGGGGAGAGGAAACCACCGCATCCAGAAATGCACGGTCGGAACGACATCTTTAAAAAGACGCGTTATGCGACCGTGTGCTCTCTTAGGGAATTCTGCTCTTTTAGTGTGAAACTGCTCTTTTAGTACACCAGTGAAACGCCCAGGGGACGTAAAACCCAGATGAAACGCCGCTGTTGCGTCTTCTCCCGCACTGGTGATAAGCGCTGACACTTTCTCGCTAGTCAGGTTGGCAGATTAAGGTCTTCAGTCTCGTGAGAGGGTCTGAAGCAGAAATTCTGAGGCTCACTCCACAGCGTGCAGCTTATATAGCGCTGATAGCTCATTGCTGCCAGCTGTGGAGCAGAGCTCTGCCAATGCAATTTGGCATTTCATTGGCCCGTTTTCTTACTCTTCAGAGTGATTGGTCGTCTGACCCACTCCCATAGTCTGTTCCAGACGCATGTTGAAGTTCCCGTATGAAGGGGAACAATAATTATCAAAATAACTTATTCTGTCATCTTGTTTTTATCATAATACACTCTTCACACATGTATGACTAAATAAACTGTAGGAAGACCAATCAAATCTGTTCTTTTTCCATATACATTCTGAAAATCTTGTTTATACTGGATTTTTAAACCGGTCACAATTTTTAGCTAGTTGTTTATTATCTTAATTATTTATTATTGTTTATTATACATATTTGTACGCTGCCCAAGAGAGCTCAAATGTGCTGCAAGTTAAAAAAACACATGCAAATAGAAAAACACCAACAAATTGAGAAAACATCTTCATCGGACAACATACAAGCAAATTCTCACAACATTTGCAAATACAGAAACCTGCTGCAAATAGCGCAGACTACAGTGAAAACGTGTCGGAGCACCTCAAAATTCTGTGAACATGACTGCTTCCTGTTTAGAGTCATTTAAAAAAATAGAAATTGATTTTATGCAATCTACTGTATAAAGCACTTTTGATAAATGCAAGTGAAGAAGCAGTCATAAAAGTTTACATTTAGTAAACTGATTTTCATTTTACACTCTTAATAATAAAAGGATTGTGTAGAAACTTTCAAATCAATGGAAACTTTACATTCCACAAAAGTTTCACTATAGTGGAAAACGGTTCTTTGGATTGAAAATCGCTCTTCATACTATGAAAAAAAAAGAATGGTTCTTTGAGGAACATTGACAAATGAAAAAGGTTCTTCTATGGCTGTAAAAACAACTTTCTGGTTCTTCTTGTTTTGTTATATAGTCAGTTATATTAATTATTTACATTTTAATTGAAATATTTAATTATATATTTTTTATATAATAGCACAGCATGTAGCATCATGTTGTTTTTTGCTCCATTGTGACATAAGAATTCCTCAGCTTTTTGGCCACATGTTTGTATTGAAATGGAACATATTTGTACGTATTTGTAGTTCTAATAGTCTAATATTTATTATGAACACATATGTACATATATGTAGTTCTAATAGAGTAATCGTTAATATATGAATTATTGTTTCTTTGTCAAAGTCCAATAAAGCGCTTATGAGCCTGCACTTACTCATCTTTTATGAAAGTGGTCTGCGTTTGTACTTAAAATATGCTTGTTTCTCTGACAACAAATCTGCTCATGGTTATAGCCCTGGCTGCACTGAGGCGGTTTGAACTATCTGTGCACATCCCTGTGAAACAAAAGACTCAACAATCAATGGACGGAGAATCGCTCCCCACAGCTTCATTACAGCAGGATAAGGAGACGCGTGGACAGAGTAACAAATGCCACATATCGCACATGCAACAGACTCTGGCCTTTAGAGAATGAGCTTTAGCGAGTTCCTGGATGAAAATAATAATCTTTTGTGTGTGTATTGAGTCTGTTATTTTATAGTTTGCTATTTTCACACACTTATCATATGTTTTGGAGTTGCAGATCAAGCCCTCAGGAAAAACCTGCAGTATTACAGAAGTTCAAAAACTGGCTAATTGTGAGCTTTCTTGGGTTTATTGAGAATGCTGGGATGTGTGCTAAAAACATATTATTCTGCATTTATTCAAGAATATTTAGCCTGCTAAAATGAGAAAATATTGGAGTCTGTTACAGCTTTTATTTCTAGTAAATACTTCTCAGGGTTGTTTGTTTTTGGTTTCTTTACAGACACTTATTTTGAAGTACTACGTTTAAACTAAATGATTGATAGCTAAAAGTTATTTCCACAGTTGCTGGCCAGAACACAGAGTGACCACAGTGGGGCATGCTGTCAGACTATAAGGGTAAGTTGGCACTTACTACTATACAATTTATTACCAGGTGTGTGGTCAACCAAAACCAAGACTATTATAAAATCATTTTCAATATTTGAAGTAAAGTTGAAATGAAATGAAGGAATATAAGATCAGGAATAAAAGGAGGAATAAAAATCTAAATCAAAATGTATGAGTAAAAAGGTAAAAACCTTGGACCTGCCTATCCCTAATGCTCACTTTAAATCACAAAGGTCCATTTCAGTTGCCTCAAAATAGCAAAGCACCAACAATATGGCTTAAGTATGCATAATTTCATCTTTTTATTTCAATTTAGTTAGTCATAATTTCAAGCTTTTGTCATAATTATGACTAAAGTATGCCATAATTGTCATAATTTTGACCTTTTGTGCATCATTTGAAGCTTTTCATGAGATTGTAGCTCTATCCCTCATTTAAGCTGTGAAGCACACAAACTTGTACCTTTGTCTTGTAAACCACATACTTTTTTCTTCAGATTAAATTTTGTAATGTTGTGATTCACCTCAATGCTTTAGTTCATGGCTTATAACACTTAAAAAAAAGACTTTAATTCAAATAAATTCAGAATCCAATTACGGAGTTTTACAGTAGGCATTTCAGACCAACATAACAACAAACCAACATCTGTGAAATACAGTGACTGAGATATAATCTTTTTACCAGCTAACCCCTTAGGTCTTCTTTTTCTTGCAAACATTTTTTTTTTTTTTTTCCAGTCTAAAGAATGATTTAGCTCACCTAGAATGGCAATAACTTCATCATCCTGTATGACCTCCAGTGATCCAGACACGACAAAGCACAGGGTGTCCACACTCTCTCCAGCGTGGAAGATGAGATCTCCTGGAGCGCAGTGTGTGGTCTGAAACTCCACCGCCAAAGAGCGCAGGCAGCCGTCGCTGGCCAGCCGGAACGCAGGGTGCTCATTGAACACCTGCCGGTTCAGGTGCACACAGATGTCTGCTCGCATGTCTTTAGGACAGATGGACAAAACCTGACGAGTACAGCAAGGACAGCCATGGATTAATGAAAGAGTCTCTCAAGAGTGTGAACATGGTCTGATAAAACAGTTCATTTGTTCTAAAATTGAAATATTTAATATATAAATGTATGGCTGAACAAATTACTTAACAAATAAACTAACGATTAAAAAAATTATATATATTAGCAGTATATACAGGTTTATATACTGCTTCTCTCTTATCACTTGAAATGCTTCATCTATACTCATTTGTAAGTGCTTTGGATAAAAGCATCTGCTAAATGAGTATGTAAAAGTGTTAGAGTGTAAGAGTGAGTAAAAAATAAAATTTAAAAATAAAAATATGCACATAAAAATATTAAGTGTGATGAGGGTAAAATAATATAATATAATGATAAAATAATAAAATAAAATAAAGCTAAATAATTAAATTAAATAATACAATTAAACAAAAATGAGAGGATGAAAGAAAGGATTTTTACCAAATGTAAAAAAAATAAGATTTTTTTTTAATTTTTTTTTATGAAAGTAGAGTAAAAATAAAATATTAAATGTGTAAATGTACAAGCACAAAAATAAATAAATTATGATAACAGTGACAATTATAATGATGGTAACAGATTAGAGTCCTAAATCAAGTACCGCAGAGACTAATACCAACGTGGTGAAAGCCAGTTAAGGCTACAGCACAGAATTGCAATGGTAAGCAGTGGGTTTATTTTGCGTTACTGCACTCCATTACTCAAGCTAGAGAGAGAAAAGAAGGCAAAGAGAAACATGTTTTGTTGCTGGTGGTATTTGGAAATGTTGAGTATTGTCTACACTGAGAGCTCAACTAACACTGAGCCCAATGACCAATTGAAAAATATTTAAATTAATAAATCAATAATGCTAATACTGTAATGATATAAGCATAATACAATTAAGTACCTTTGACACAAATGATTAACAATTAACATGGATGTACAATAACAAAAGATGATTAATCTTAAGGATTAAAGGATTTTTTTTTTAAACTGTGTATTGATTCTAATTGGATGCGAATACAGCTGCCCATTAGCCAACTTAAGTGTCTCATTTAGCTGAGGGCCTTAGTATTGAAGTAATGGACAAGAGTTCTGTGACAGCTAAATAAATGAATTTTGGCAAAATCTAAACCAGAAATCTTTCTATAGATACTTATGTAGACATCCTATTTTAATCCTTACGTCAGGTTAAATGAACACATTGATTTTATATACAAAGAAAACACATTAAATGCACGTTGAGTATCTGTTTTAATGTTCAAAATATGGATGAAATCATGTTTCAGTTGCATTGCATTGCATAATTTAATTTAATTTAATTTAATGATTAATTTGGGCAGTGCGATGGTGCAGTGGCTAGCTCTGTCGCCTCACAGCAAGAAGATCGCTGGTTCGAGCCTCGGCTGGGTCAGTTGGCATTTCTGTGTGGAGTTTTCATGTTCTCCCCGTGTTCGCGTGGGTTTCCTCTGGGTGCTACGGTTTCCCCCACAAGTCCAAAGACATGCACTATAGGTGAATTGGGTGAGCTAAATTGTCTGTAGTGGATGGGAGTGTATAGGTTTTTCCCAGTAATGGGTTGCAGCTGGAAGGGCATCCGCTGCTTAAAACATATGCTGGATAAGTTGGCGGTTTATTCCGCTGTGGTGACACCAGATTAATAAAGGAACTAAGCCGAAAAGAAAATTAAAATGATTAATTCATTTATTTAATGTGTTTATTTTAATTAGTATTAATTAGTCATGGATAAATGGGGAAGTCTCTCAAGAATCTGATAGAAGTAAAAGTAAAAGTTTTAAACATTTAAACATTTAAATATTTAACATATAAATTAATGACTGAACAAATAAGTTAACAAAGAATGTTATGAGAGTGAGCAAAAAAAAAAAAAAACAATACTGCAAATAAAATTATGAAGTGTTGTGAGAGTAAATTTTTAATTATAAAATAAAATAAAAACAAAATCATTAAGTTATATAATACGATAAAATTAAATAATAAAATAAAATACAATATTATAAATTAATTTAAAATAATATAATTATATATTAAAATTTATTTCATTTTTTTAATTAATTGACTAATTTAATAATTTATTTTGTTTATTTTAATTAATATTATTTATATTATTTTAATTTACAATGAATTTTTAATTAAGTGTTTTAATTTTCTTGCTTGTTTGATTCTTGCTCAAAAAAAGACACCTTCTACTGTACATTCTAATGTGTACTCTATATACATGCAGTACTGTTTGTCCATAAAAATACAAATAAAATATGGCATGTGCTGAACTTCCAAAAGCTAATGTAGCACACATCTATGCAAAGCTATGTGGTGCACTGAAAAGGTCTAATTAAACCCCTGCAGAAATCAGTTCTAGTTTGTGCCTCTATCACCTGTACAGGATATGTCTGATCAGGCCTATTATACAGTATGTGCATCAGCAAATGCAGAGGATTTTTTTCACCCCACACTGCATAAAAATCAAGAGAATCCTTTATAAGTCTAAATTTGAGCCAGAGGTTGAATAGATCTACTATATTTATTCCCTGAGGGTTGATGTCTCCTGGGATATAATGCAATTTCCCATTCCTTTTCTAGAAAGATATAAAAAGGGGTCTTGATAGAGAGACACTTACACAAAAAGATGGGCCTCTTTTCTCCACCTCCCCTGTTTAAAGTTTGACGTTTCTGACAGAATGAAAGCATATCAGCCAGAAGGAAAAAAGACAAATTATTTCTCTTTACCACCGCATTTAGTATTGCGATGCTTTTGTCCAAATATCTGGATTTAGTGTATGAACTATTAAAAGCAATTTCAAAAAAAGAACTTAATGACCTTATGTGGGTGATTAATTAACTGAATTGATTGCTAAATAATAATCACTTATGTTATTCAAAAGAGAAATATCATTTTAAGGTCATTATTGTCTTGTCTATTGAATGTAAAAAGCATTAAATAGACATATAATGGAAATATGTTATTCAAAATACAATGCATTAAACATAACTGTTTAGGCTACAATGGCCAAGTTGCATGTGAATCGGTAGATATATTCATTTACAGATGATCTAAAACAGCTGTTTTGTTGTCTGTATATTATTAAAAATGGTTTTCCATAATAATTTCCAATACACCCTGTGTTATGGAACAATTTCCAATACACCGTGTGTTATGGAATGTGTGTACCAATGGGTACTAAAAAATTTTAACAAATTCCCCGCTAACATTTGAGTGCTGTTCATAAATGTGAGTTCCTAAGCACAGCTTAATTGGCCATTGTGTTCACGTGCTCAACAGATATGACTGTGATTGGTCGTGATGGTCACTGGTTTGCCATTCTTCACCGCTGTTCACCAAGTGCAAACACAGACACAGACACTGGAGCTGGGTTGATTGGTCAATCCATCAGCGGATCACTTATATCTCCTATGACCTTCATAATAAATCACAGTCATATCTGTTCAGCACGCAAACAAAATGGCCAATCAATTATTAGCAGGAAATGATAAAACCTTTGACAACCCTAGTGTGTACTGTATAATATTTTAAAACAAAACTGGGCCGTGTTGACAAAACTCCTTCGAATTGGACAATGTTTATTTCCTAACCGTGCTGAAGTGATTTTGAACGTGTACTTACCTGTTACTTTAAAAACATTGTAACATATCCAACATTTCCCTCACTATATGTGTACAATACACCCTTAAAAAGAAGGGGTGGAGGTTTACGCACCTTCTCTGTGTCTATGCCTTTAGTCATGGCCCACGTGGACACGATATAGTCCATAACCCTCTCGCTCAGTCCTTTAGGCACCTGATAGAGCTTCAGAAAGTCTCTCACGTTGTTCAGCATCTCATGGTAGCGGTTGGTGTTGGTGTACATCTGCTGAAAGATGGTGGTCACGTTTCCAAAGATGGTGGCATACAGAAGAGCTGCAAATCAACAGAAAGGGGAGAATGAACTGTAGAGCACCACTGAAAGCTGCTATTTATAAAAATCAAAGGCTAGACGGAGGTGAGAGTGTCTAGAAGCATAAGAGAAATGATGGTGGCGAATCGCTGGCTGAGGAGAGTTTCTCATTGATGCTAGTGGAGGAAACAATCTGGAAAGAATTCTGGACTTTCACAGTGGATTCAATTCCAATTTTATACCATATTTATCAGATTTTCTATAAGCCAAGTAAAATCTGCAGCATTGGCAGATACATAATTCTGACTAAACACTTATTTTATTCACTGACTGTATCCATGCCCATATCATTATAAACATTATAAACTATCATTATTATAAGCATTATAACAACAATAAAAAGAACGATATTAATAATAATAACAATAGTTGTAGGTGTAATTGTTATTGATATGATACATTATTGTTATTATTGTTACTATCATTATTATTATTATATTATTATTATTTTGATATTATTATTATTATTATGATATAATAAAATGATTTCATGTGTTAAAATGTATTATTATTATTATTATTATTAATAATAATAATAATAATAATAATAATAATAATAATAATAATAATAATTCATCCATTCATTTGCTTTTCAGCTTAGTCCCTTTATTAATCTGGGGTCGCCACATCGGAATGAACCGCCAACTTATCCAGCACATGTTTTACACTCCCATTCACAAACATACACTACAGACAATTTAGCTAACCCAATTCACCTACAAAGGATGTCTTTGGACTTGTGAGGAAAACCGGAGCAACCGGAGGAATAATAATAATAATAATTATTATTATTATTATTATTATTATTATTATTATTATTATTATCATTATTATAAAAACAAAATGAATAATGAGTTGACGGTAATTTTTTATTTCACAGTAATAAAATAAATATAAAAATATATAAATATAAATATAGTCCTTTACTGGGCACATGTACACTTTTAAGGATCAAATAATTGATTGAATACAATATTTTTTAAAAGTACAATATAATCAACTTAATGATCAACTAATACAATCTGCCAAATGCCAGAAAAGGTCCCCACAGAAATTTCTTCTAAACCACAACCTGCGGTGTATCTTTTTACTCTGCTAATATATATTTGCCAGCAGACAATGCCAATATCCCCCTAAATCCTATCCCAACTTACATCCGGGCGTCTCCATGGCAACACAGACCAAAATAGTTGCTGAAATCTATTGTTATTTTGTTAGCAGTGTGTTCTCAGAGGCGGACAGGAAAATGGCTCAAACAGAGAGAGGATGAAGAGGTGAGGTTCCTGTAGAAAGCACCGTCAATTGAGAAATCAAAATCATACATTTTTGGGGGTGTTATTATCAATATGTTCATTTTAAGATTATCTATAAGCTAATTTGCTCCAAAAAGTGACATGATTTAAACATTCAACTCTCCACTAATAAGAGTTCATTCA
Organism: Danio jaintianensis; assembly: GCA_903798115.1. Classification (NCBI taxonomy): domain Eukaryota; kingdom Metazoa; phylum Chordata; class Actinopteri; order Cypriniformes; family Danionidae; genus Danio; species Danio jaintianensis. Next base: position 10,708,922 of record CAIGQV010018299.1, on the reverse strand, counting down.
ATTTTATGACATCACTTCAGAGCACTTTGGCATCTCATCAGACCTTCTGACCAATTAAAACTCTCTAGAATCTGATGTATCCCGCCCACTGACACCAGTCACCTATTCACACGTAAGAGAGCTTTTATACCCATGGTTCAACTACAGTAAATATACACTTGCATATATAAGAAAACAATAACCAGCAGCTGACGCAGTGTTGATCTGAACTCCTTCCAATGTGGGAAGGAACCCAAAAAAGCTGACACTCACCTATCTACAGCAAGCCCAGAGGGGACAATTCAATGCACAGTCAGCATACAGGCAACTAGAGCATTCAAAATTAAGTCTCTTACACACAATTATATTATATCCTATATGATGAATGGCACAAGTCAAACAATTTAGACCATGTAAAAATGATTACCACTGGGGTGAATTATGTCTGGTTTCACATTAATGTCATGCAAACTGCCAAACAACACGTACATAGTCTGCTCTGGTCCAGAGAAATGACAGTACATTGCGACTCATACGTACTAAACAAATTAGTCTTATTTGAATTGGGTTACTCAGAATGCTGTATTTTGGTTAGAGAGACTCAGCATTGCTATTATATTGCTGTCATGAATGTGATGTGCTCGATCACTCTGGAGTGTGTTTCCTAAACAAGATGTTACTCATGGCTGAACTACAAAAGTATGATGCATCGTTCAAGAAATAAATCAGGTAGTGACAAGTGTTTCCCAAACCCTGTCGGAAATCCATCATTTGAAGTACGTTGTTGAAATGTATAACTTCTGTAATGACACTCATCAAGGGGGTGGAGTAACTATAATTTCTATAGTTAAAATGAGCAACAGATGCTTTTTATATGGTATTATTACTGTAATTGTTTCATATCTAGCAATTAGTTTGCTTGCCTTGGTCTATCTTCCTCCTTGGTCTAACTTTTGTCTACTTAACTGAAACAAGACATTTCATTTCTGTTGCAAATATAATAGAGAATATTCCATATTTTTTTTCTACTATTATAAACAGAACATAAAACCACTTACAATAACATGTATCCTAATCTCATATACAAGTCAGATATATGGCCGTACAATCATGTTATTTTTTTTTAATTTGTTGTCTATAAAATTACATTTGGTTAGAAACAAAATTTTGCAAAAGGTGTAATTGTTTGTAAATTACTTTTTTTTTAAAATTGACATTATACTCAAATGACTGCAGAAACGTTGCATATACGTACGCTACAAAAATTATTTTAAATATAAATTAAAACTATTACCATCTATATTTTTGTTTTCCCAAAGTTTGGAAATGCAACAGATTTTCGCAGGTAAGTCCTAAGTGTCACCGTTCTTCAAGAACCACGGCTGTGTTCCAAATGGTTAAGAAGGGAGCACAATTGTCAGTCTGAAGAACTGTATTAAAATAACTTTGGGAGCAAATTACATGAAATGAGAGCAACGCAACTTTAAACTTTCAAAATCATTCAAAGTGGATGGCAAAGTTTTGGAAAAGACTAGGAGAGGGGTCTGGATGTAGACCGGGTGCAGTTGCAAGCTGAGCTGCATTCAATGCTTCTAATGTGCACACCTAACCACACCTCCAACCCTACTCCTCAAAGCTCCATTGAGTGCATTGTGTCTGACATTACATGCCTGAGATATGCAGTCTCAGCTTACAAATCCAAGTCTGCATCCAGATACAAATGAGGAATATGTCATAGGGGGCATAACTCTTAAGAAACTTGGGGGCATAAGAAACTTGCGATCTTAATTGGCTAAGGATGGTTTTGGGAAACACACCCTTGGACTGGCAAAGCTATTACATAAACAACTCTATTGGTCAAAAGAGGTTACTTGCTATGCCCTGTCCTGTCTGCCAGTTTCGGTTGAAATTACGTCACACAGCAAATGAAGCGCCACATTTCAAGGCCCTTCAGGGGGCCTGTAATATCTCCCCAGTGATTGACAAGATCTCAGCTATCGAGAGAACGGAGCAGGGGCCGTGCACCAATCATCCTGGCATTCAGCCTCTTTTGACACGGATGCCAGAGACCAGCGGGAGCTTGATCAACACAAGCGCTCTATGCAAACCAAAGCATTAATTAACTGGCCATGTGAGTGAATGCAGGCTGAGTGATGATAATAGCGATGCAGCTATTCATTTCTAGATCTGCAAGATAGCAGGGACGGAGATCAATTCTGGGCCAGTGATTCATTCACGTGTCAGCCGTCTGCCTGTTTTTACTAGTCTAATCAATATGAACGAGTGCAATAAAAAGTCATCAACGGAGACATATTTTACACTTGTCTGCTAGTCTAGAAATGTATATGTGCCAAAGATGAATACATGCCAACCTACGCAATTACACACACCTGAATGATGGAACTAACAGGGCAAAGACGGTGTCATTTACACATAGCAGTTGCAGCACAGATGAAATGTTACATAATGTATATTAGACATGTGCTTGATGGGTAATTAAGCAGGGATTAGTGGGATCTTACAGTTAATTGTCACTGTTTTTCAGAGGCTGAGTTCACTTTTAGTATAAATGTCATGCAATCACACAATCAACTGGAAGATGCTTCACATGGACAACATGAAAAAGATAAAAAATGGAAACAAAAAGTGTTAACTGTTTAACAGTTTGGGGTCTTTTTAAAAAATAAATAAATTAATACTTCCATCCAGAAAGTGTTAAATGTTAATTCATTAACAATTCATTAAAATGTATTCATTAAAATGTTAATTCAATTAACAATTCAATTTCAATGCTGTTTTTTTATACAAAAAAATATATCTGAAAAAATATATCTAAGGACAACAATGGCGTGATGAAGTGATTTGGACTGAAGAAAATGCACATGAAATTCCAAAATGACTCCATCTCTTCAGTTTCAGCATCTCTTGCTCTCTGAGAGCATCAAGCTCCATCAATTCTGCATTACTTCACATTCATGGCATAATCGAATCTACTGAAGACATGATAGTGGGTGGTCCCTCATGAGGACGCAATATCATATCTTTATGGCTGTTGGATAAATGTTGATTGATGGAGCCCAAAGAATGGTTGCGTGTCAGCCAGACATCATTTCTCATCGTCATTTCTGGCACCATCATTTTCATAACTGCCTTCTCTTCTCCACTGAAGCAGACATTTTCTCATTAGGTCAGGGTAATAGCCAATTTGATGCCTTTTCATGGACCGGTAATGGGAATAACAAAGGCCTTGCAGATGCACTTTTGATGATGGCTGATGAAATAAGAAAGAGTGGTACCGGACAGGACAGTATTTGTGATTGGACTGGGTTTCTCACACAGAAGGAGGAAACAGAAGGAGGAAACAGTCCCAATTGGCCTTTGCAATTACAGTAAAAGGATTTGCGCACTGTGGTGGAAGCTTGACTGGTGACGTTTTACTGTAACGAGCACAGAGGGTTTTTTCTACTACTACTGAAGGCATGTGGAAACCCCACCTGTTCTACAGAATAACAAAACATTGTTTATTAAAATTAAAAAAATAATAATAATAAATAAATAAATCATCTGAGGATTCTATATAAAGGTTCAGAGTTCCTGCAGGTTGATAACAGAATTGCAGGAACTGGCAGTAAACCAGGGATGTCCAAATTGCATAGCTTAGCTTCAACTTCCTTCAACACACCGGCCTGAAAGTTTCTAGTATACCTAGAAAGAGCATGATTAGCTGGTTCAGGTGTGTTTAATTGGGGTTGGAACTAAAATATGCAGGACACTGGCCCTCCAGGACTGAGTTTGGACACCCCTGTAGTAAACATCTTATGTAAAATCTGCTTTTAGGAGGTTTTGGGGCAGAAATGTGTCTTGTAATTGTTAGTATACAGCCATATTAAGATGATAAAAATCCATCCAGTGGTTTTTTATTTATTTATTTAATACAAAAACAAGCAACTCTGAGACTATCCATAATATGATGTTCACAGTGTGGTTATCCTCGCCCACTGATTTTGGGTTTTTGAATGAGAGGCAATTATTTGCAAGACACTGAGATCACAATTTCCCAGTGCTGGGTTGCGGCAGGAAGGGCATCCGCTGCATAAAACATATGCCCGAATAGCTGTTCATTCCACTGTGGCGACCACTGATAAAAAAGGGACTAAGCCAAAGGAAAATGAATGAATGAATGAATGAATGAATGAGATCATCATGTTAATCAATGAGCAAGTTCTGCAGCAAAGGTGGCTAAAGCTACCATTGTTTTCTTTTTTGGTTGGCATCTTGCTATGAGTAGATGTACAATAATGCGCAACATGTTAAACGTCTGTATTTGTGTGGCGCATTCATCATTACAAAAATGCTGAATAAACTCTGCAACATCTACAGTTATCAAATAACCACTCAGAAACTTCCTGGTTCAGTCTTAACGTTGGTATTTCTGACTGGGTCTCTGCTGCAGTACCTGAGTCGCTGTCTGTCCTTGTGCTGTGCTTATCATGACATCTAATGTTGGGTATCCTTCTAAATAAAAATCCCAAACATCCAAAAGAACAAACACCACTGTACTTCGAGCACAGCACCCAAAAATGTACTTTTGCAAGATGGTATAATGAATGATCTGAAGGGTATTTTGAGCTGAAACTTCACAGACACATTCCACACCAAAGACTTTTTTCAACATCTTGAAAAAGAGGCAGAATAGGTGTCCTTTAAACAGCTCCATTAGCGCTCTAAAAAAATGCACATTTAGATAAATATTGATAGATAAAATCTCTTATATTCATGCTTCATGTCTTTAAAGATTGGCAGTTTCTTTCATTCATAAAAATAATTTAATAGTCTACTATTATTAATATGTCAGAGCAACACAGCCGTGTTTCTTTCGTACAGTAAATGAATCTGTTTGTGAGTGAATTGAGGGAGTCGGCCACTTAATGATTCAATCACATAGTCAGTCACTGGGTTCATTTTTAAATGAATTAGCTGCTCATTTCATTAATATTCATTAATCAATAGTTTACAACAAATCGTTTAAATAAATCACTTATTAAAAGAGTGACTTACCGCTGCCTACTGGCAGGTTTAATCATATTTATTTATCCATGACTGTCCTCAAACAGCCAGAAAACCAGAATATAAGCACACTCAGCAAAATACTGTTAATCATTGCTCTTCAATCCTACCAAAATACATGCAAAAAGCATTACTTTCAATAGGACTAATGTTTAATCAGAGTGTTTAAAAAAAAAAAAAGTTTCCTTTAATCAAGCAAAAGATAAAGGGTGCATTAAAAGCAAGGACAAAATAAATACAGTAAGAGCTCCTGCAAAAGACAAAACACCAACAAAAATAACTTTCTTTCACTTGTTTCCTAATCTAAACATCCTTAAATCTATGTATATTACTCATGAAGCCAAATATCATGATATTAAGGTTCATGATATTATTCTTCTGTAACATTTAAATAAAATGTTTCCATATGTCCACATTAGTTTACTACACAAGTGAACATGAAATACAAAAACAGTAGCATCGGTTAGTAGTATTTAATGAACCTGAGCTAACACCGATTAACAATTAACCGTTTTACATTCAACTAACGTTAACATATTAATATGCTGTAACCGTTGCATTGCTCATTGGAAATGTTCATAAGTTGCACTGACTAACATCAACTAATGGGACTTATTTGTAAAGTGTGACCATGTTTTTCCCAAACTACCCATAATCTTAAACCTAATCAACAATGTTTAGATTTCTCTGAAAAGGAGACCTGTTATCTCATGTCACTCTAACGCACATATATCTATGTTTAGATGGCCAGCAAGACAAAAACACTGAGTAAAGCATTTTTTTTTTCACTGTTGAATCCCAGCCACTGTCCTTTCGAATAATGAGCACAGTAAAAGATCTACAGCAATTCCCAGCGGCATTCTGAGCCACAGTAAAAGTCTGTTCAAGCAGGTGTTAATAGCAACACTTTTGATTCATTCAAATCCGCCTCTTTCATACAGTCGGCTCCGCAAAAAAAGCTCAGTCTCAGAACGATCCCTCAAGCACCTTCACTCAGAGCATCTAATGAATGATTCATCTCTGCGCTGAGGAGGTGACAATCTCTAGGATGTGACAGTGATATTAAGAGCGATGACAGCACTACAAAGCGAATCCCTTGTAATAGCTCCACTGCTCAATATCCAAGCTCTTATTAAATATTTACAGGACTGACTCATGCGCTGCTCCAGTGAGCCGTGCTGCCCGGTGGCACAAAAATCGTGAGATGCAACCCCGCAGAGTCCACACAAGCCCAGCCCGAGTTATTGTGCTGAACGCATGCTGAAATAATAAGCGCAGCAACACAGAGCCACATTAACAAGATTAGGATGCCGACGACTTAATACATGTAAGTACAGGGCTGAATCCCTGAGCTCCGCAGTGACTTGATTTAGTTACGCGTGAGGAGAAGTGGGTCTGCGTGTGGTGAAACTCGAATGTGCTGTGTAGTCAAGCCTGCTATCCAATTCTTCCTCTGGCCAAAACTTTCACACACACTGGAAAACATTGTCTGTGTTTGTGATGTATTGGGAGACTGTAATGCACTGGAGGTAATGAGGCCTTCCTATTAGGATACAACCTGATGTATTATTTAGTACTGGGGAGGGGAGAGTGTAACATTGGTTTGTTGTAAATTGTACATTTATCTATTACACCATTGTCATGGGACGGTACTCTTTTGTATGTTACAGGTGCATATTGGTACCTTACTATATTGGTAAGTTACTATAATGTACATATTTATACTTTTAGGCATTGATATGTATGTTTAAGGTACAAATGTGGAACTTTTAGGTTCAAAAGTGTACTTTTTGAAAAGGTAGCGCCCCAGTGACAGGCTTATTTCTGAGACTGTATGCCACTTAATATATTGATTATTATTATTTAAAATATGCATTCTTTATTTAATTGAAAAAAAAATCCCAACAATTTTTTTTCCTTATCAGCATTGATAATTACCAAAATAATTTTATATTTAAAGTTTTTTTTTTAGAGCTTTAAAGTTTTTGCATGCAGAAATTTGTTGCAGAAATTTTATGGGATCACAATTTCTAAATAAAAAGTAATAAAAAGCACACAATAAAAATTACAATGTATATACATTGGAGATGTGTAAGAATTTGAATATGTTTTTCTGTGGTTGAAACACTGATTGAAATGTGGTATATCAGCTACGCATACTCTATGTATAAAATCTACATAATTGTGTGCATAAATCTACTCTATGCTTTAAACATTTTCTATGCAGATTAAGATTAGCTCCTTAAAGTCAACAATAAACTGTTTTGGTGCTTTTCTATTGAAGCCTTAAACAGGAACGAGGTGTGATCACCATGATCACATGAGTTTATCTGTGCTTCTTTGAAGTGTATATTAAGAAACTATCACAGCTTGATCAGGAAGAACTGTATGCCCTCAGAGAACAGATGCTGAAAGCCATGTGTTTGCAGTCACAGTCATGACAACAAAATCAGATCTACACAAGAGCTTACTGTCACTTCTGCACGGAGGACAAACTTTATCAGTAATAACAACTGGCTTGACCTTCAAGAAAATCTTAACTTTCTTCATCGCTAGTGCTTCTGTCAGAGCTACCATCAGTATGAGTATTAAACGGGTGATAAACTAAGAAATCCAAATTCCCTTAATTTTGACATATAAGAGATCATTGTAATACAAAAAAGTTTTAGAGCTCAAAAAGTTTTTGTTAGTCTAAATCAGCTTGAATTGATGGCAATCTGTCAAAACAGCAGGTACAAGCCTCTTTATTACATAATAGTGTAAGAGCCTACGTCTGCATCACAGCATGTTTAGCTCCGCCCACTCATTCACACTGCAGTAGATACATAATGAGAGAGAAAAAAGTCTGGTCTACAGAGAAACCAAAAATAAAGGTCCGGATATACTTTAAACAAAATCAAAGAATGAAATCCGGTCAGTTTGTTTTTGAGTTAATTTCAGCAATTCGAAGCAAACTTTATGGATGAGGTCGTTTTAGCCTCTAAACACCTCTGAGTTCCCATTAAAGATCCTCTCAAGACAACAAGATACTGTGCAGAGCTAAGCTGTGAAAAAAACACTTTGAATTGACTTTGACACTTTTTGACACTCTGAAGTCTTGAAATTGGCTTCCTACTCATCCAGTATTAGGGAAAAGTGGATGAACTTTACTTTAATGAAGTTCAAGATCAAGTTAGCATAAACTTGGTCCTTTGTTTACTTGATTTTACCACAGCTTTGTTTACAAACAATGCACAATTTGACACTTAATTGATTTTCAAAAAGACTAAAGTGGACTATATTGGATCCGACTGTAATGTTGCACCAAACAAGTGTTCAATTGTTTTATTACGTGGTCATACATACATTATTCCATTGTCTGTTTTTAGACATTGGTTGATATGCACTCAGTATTTATGTGTTCTTTAATGTAAAAAAAAATTTTTAAATATGCAAAACTGTCACTGCCAATCACAGCAGTAGGTGTTTACTTCAGAGTCTCCATTATGCAACAAAACAGGACATGAAACAGCCTATTACTTATAAATGATGTTTGAATAACATCATAACTGAACCTCAATAAACAGTACAAAATAAACAAAAGAGGCAGTTCTTGACCCCTTTAATGCAACATCATCAACAAACAGTAGCTGAGCTAATGAGAAAACCTTTCCCTCTCCATCAGGAATAATGACTAACACTAAGTTGATGTTGTTAAGTTAGCCTTAACAGATTTAGATTAAAGGTCAAACGTAACACGTCGTCCTTCAACAGCTTTTTGTTCTGGTGTAATGGATCTAAAATATAACAAGAGCAGAATTCATGTCCCTGGGGCTCCTGGGGTTAAGCACTTTGCTCAAGGGCATGATGGTAATAGGACCATGTGCTGCACTTTAGGCAGTAATGAGCATATAATTCTGACCAAAAGGAGGCCAATTAAATCCACAACTCGAGAACAGGCCTCTTCTGGTTGGGCACAGGAGTGTAAAAATCACTGGGGACACTGGAGGTTTAAATTCATCCCTCGCACTTTTTAATTGAACAGTTGTGTTCATGCAAAGCCTTTAATGAAACAAGATGTACAGTATAGACGTTTTTAATTTAATCAGTTTATTTTTTGGTCATGACATCAAAACATAATTATTATCTAACTCTAAGTATTTTAATTGTTATTTGTTTTGTTTGTTAATCACACAATTTAAAGTGAAGAATCTCACGAGGAAACTTAATTATTTAATGTATTGTCAGAAAAGTGGCTATGTTGTATGAATCCATACAATTGAATTCATATGAAAATGTATGATTTTAAAGGGAGGCGTGCCCCCAAACCAAACCAAACCCCTAAACCCCACTCATTGGGGGATAAGCAAATAGTTCTAATATGTACCAATGAGACTGTACAAATGAATACGAATTAAATGCCACTAAATGAAAACGTTAACAATTGCATTGCCTATGTCAGCAAGAATGGTACAGCTCTTACTGTATATTATCCTCTCAAGATGGAGCACTTTTACTTCTTCTGCACAAGATGAGAACACATTTGCATCTGAGTATCTGAGTTAATGGTTATATTTCCTCTTTCCTTACTGCAAAATGATTGCTCTTTCTGGATGTGCTTACATCCACAGTAAGGACATGCTCCTGTCACATATCACACATCACACATACACGCTTCAATAATCAGATAGAAAGATGGTTAATGTGTTTACATGCAGGGCAAAATTGGCATAAGGGGCTAAAAAAAAGCTATGGTGATCGGTTTATGTGCATTGTCAGCCTTGTGCATATCATTTGTGATTTAAATGTAAATATCATTTACTAAATGAGTGCTATGTGGTGAAAAGAAACAAATCAATTCAAATACCACAGTTTTATGGTTGTTTAGCTTGTGGATATAAAATAGTTGCTGAGAAAAGACTTTAATACACACTTTAATAAAGTTTTTCGTTCACTGTAAAAAGTGATTTTTACTTTGCTTAAAGTAAGTAAAACTTTTGCCTTAAAAGCGACAAGTTGACTTTACTTAAAAAGCCCCTATTATGGGTTTTTGAAAACGACCTTCCATGCAGTGTGTAACACAGCTCTAAGTGAATGAAATCATACAGCTGAGGTTTAAATCTGAAAGTGCACCATGTTTAAAACTATTTATTCTTTCACGAAATAGTCGACTCAGAGTCGAATAAATGAATCGTGTTGGGTTCGGAACTTTTGCTGAGCGCGTCGATGTCAATACGGTACATCACCAAATATGTAGTACCGGATCCAGTAAAACGTGAACGCGCCTTTCCCTTCAGACACTAGCGGAGAGCGGGGGATCATGGGACTGATCATGACACGAAGATGACTATCACTGACAGATGGAGATTCGGCTGTGGGAAATAAAGGGTTAAAGGGTCAAAGGAGGTGTTTGGGAACAAATGAATTGCTGAACAAATCATATAGGAGTCGTTGGGATAATTAAGTAAAAATAAATGCATATTATAAGACAATGAAGGTGTTTTTTGGCCTTGCATGCATATCAGCCTGTTGTTGGAGACCAAATCCAAAATATGACCTTTTATAATACAAAATAGGGGTTCTTTAAAAAAGGGAGCACACTTGATAACTTAAAGGGATAGTTCACCCAAAAAGAAAATTTACTCAGCTGCAAGTGGTTATAAACCTTTATGTGTTTCTTAATAATAATATATTTTGAAGAAAGCTGAAAACCTAAAACATTTGACATCCATAGCAGGAATAACAAATACTATGGAAGTCAGTGGTTACAGGTTTCCAGCTTTCTTCAAAATATATTATTTTGTGTTCAACAATAGATAGAAACTGAAACAGGTTTGGAACATTTGAAGAGTGAATAAATGATGACGGAATTTAGGTGAACTATCCCTTACATTTGTATAATTATGCACATATTTGCTTAATTTTAAGACAACAGGTTTACTAATTTTTTTAAGTAATGTCAACTCATCACTTTTTTTTACAGTGTTTAGATATGTATTTAGGCTAGATTAAAAATACTGTCAGAGTTCATATGTCTTCTAAAATTGAATGGTTCTGGCTCAACTAACTGGTTGCCTTTGAGAAGGGATCTGTCAGAAATTTAGAGCAGTGACTTCAATTGGCATGTTAGGTTCACACAGTTTACATTTATGCTGATTTCTATTGTCAGAGAAAAATGTCTATAGTATAATACGTTCAACTATACAGTGCTAAAGGCCATGTTCATTTTTTAGCACAACAGTATGTTTACGTTGTTTGCTGACACATCACACCCTAAAGCAAAGCACACACCAGCTAAATTCACCCACATACTCAAAAAACACAAACACACACAGTTGCAGGGGATAGTTGATGGTGAGCTGCTAAGGTTAACTGTGCCCTCGCCTCACCTGTCGACTCATCTATCTATCTATCTATCTATCTATCTATCTATCTATCTATCTA
>CAIGQV010018299.1:10683305-10696451 GCA_903798115.1 Danio jaintianensis | reverse complement strand
TGTGTGTGTGTGTGTGTGTGTTTGTGCGTGCGTGCGTGCGTGCGTGCGTGCGTGCGTGCGTGCGTGTGTGTGTGTGTGTGTACGTGTTTTTGTGACATGTCAGGACACAAATCTGTATAATGACATAGGTATGACACAGGTATTACAAAAAGGAGGTGAAATATGAGGACACAGCTGATGTCCTCATTTCTCAAAAAGCTTATAAATCACACAGAATACGTTTATTTCAGAGAGTAAAGCTGTACACTGTTTCCTGTGATGGTTGGGTTTAGGGGTAGGGTGGGGTTAGGCCGATACAAAATACGGTTTGTGCTGTATAAAATCAATGGAAACCTATGTAATGTACCCACTTTTCACAAAAACAAACATGTGTGTGTGTGTGTGTGTGTATAGAGAGAGAGAGAAGCAGAGAGAAAGAGAGAGAGAGAGAGAGAGAGAGAGAGAGAGAGAGGCAGATTCATAATATCTGTGTATGATTTAAGAGGTTTCTGTCTCATAATCTCTTATATGTTTATCATATGATAGAGTTAAGCCAGGGGTGCCCAAACTAGGTCCTGGAGGGCCGGTGTCCTACAGATTTTAGCTCCAACTATCCTCAACACACCTGCACGGATGTTTCTAGAAAGCCTAGTAAGAGCTTGATTAGCTAGCCCAGGTGTGTCTGATTGAGGTTGGAACTAAACTTTGCAGGACACTGGCCCTCCAGGACCGAGTCTGGGCACCCCTGAGTTAAGCAATATTATACAAGCAACAAGTTCATTGTCACATGAGGGGTGTTTTTGTATTATATTTTTGACAATTTTTCTAATGAAAATATTAAGCAACAGCATGACTGAGCCTTTGATTAAAACATTCATTCATTCATTAGTCCTTTATTTATCAGGGAACACCGCAGCGGAATGAACCGCCAACTATTCCAGCATGGGTTTTACACAGCAGCCTTCCAGCTGCAACCCAGTACTGCGAAACACCCATACACTCTTGGCTTTACAGAAATGCAGAAATGATTAAAACAGCAGTGATTCATTTCTGAATGAATCTACCTTTTGTACGAATCGAGTAAACCAATGATTCAGTTGTTCATTCTAATACTGAGCCATTAACTTGATTCCTAAACAAACCAGCCATTTCATATTTTGATAATTTAATTATTAGAACTAACAAACCAATAACCAGATCAATAAATGATTATTTAAAATAAATATTTGTTTCCAAAGCTACATTTTGTGATATCTGTGATACTTTTTGCATTTAAAACAATAATATTGTGATTTCACTGATTGTGATAATATTGTGACTGTGATTTCAGGGTCAAATTTAACATGAAACCACTTGCAATTATTTAGATCGATTAATCACAACATTTTTTTGTAACCACTATAAAATTGTTGGTCTGACACCCCTATTTACTGAAAATGTCCAAAAGCCCAACAATTTTATATTGTTCATAATTGCACATAAAATAAATAGCACTATATGAAAATAACAATGTGCCCAACAATGAGGATAAATTGCTTGCTATTTGTATATTACTGAGTTGTTTTTTTTTATTTTTTTCTGTCTCACTATACAACGTATTTAAGTTCAGTAAAAAATAAATAATAATAATAAATAAAACAGTGAAAGAACCGATAAAGCTAGTAACTCCTTTTTTACAAAGTTCAAACTAAATAAATATCTTTTTTTTCTTTAAAAATTGTGTTTTACAAAAAAGCTTCTTTTTTACTGCCTATTTGTCAACTGTATATATTTATATGAGTAACTAGAATATTACAAGAAATTTCCCCAAGAGACAACACAATAACCACACAATTTCTCTGTATTATACAACAATCTTAAAGCAATGTACTGAGCTTATTTCAGGCACAGTCACAGGTCATCATACAGGCATGTCACTTTCAGTTCCATATTTCTCTATAAATAAACGAATATTATAAGTGCTTTATTTACTTTATAGGTTAAGAACACGCTCGTCTCACTAAAGAAATAATCCAAATCAGATAACAAAAACAGAAAGAGACAGAATGACAGGATCATTTATAAGGATGGCATTTCACACTGTTTGTTTCATTGACTATATTAACAAACACTATAACAAGTCGTTCATTATCAAGGTTACTTCGCAATATCTGTGTGCGCTAGCATAATTACCAGAATAAACAATATGATAATAAAACCTCCCATGCTGCAATCTTTCATTAGCTTCACTATTATTGATTTACATTATCAGCACGGATGGGGAAAAACAACAACAGTGATGCCCAATTAAACTGAACAACAGATAGTAAGTGAATAAAACCATTTTTTGCACTAAAATATTAAAATTGTGAATTAACCCAACAGTCATTGATTCTGAAGCAATTTTGACACATTTTTCAACCCTTATGGAACTGTGACCCATATAAGTCTGTAATTGTAAGTTAATGTAATGCTCTTGTGCTTGGAGGAATAAAGCAGGCTCAATTTCAGAATCAGCCCAACAGGGATAGAAGCCTTAACACACCGGGTCAGGTTCAGCAATTACTACAGAGCCTGAAGGCAGACACCATTTCTGTCCATCACTCTTTTTCTCTCTCCCTGCGTTGTGCTTCTCTCCCCAATCATTTTATATCCTCCTTTCTACTCTTTGAATAATGATATGCACCAAGACAAACATATTTTACCCTCTATTCTACTGTTAGATTGTAATGAGCACATAAAACAATGTCAACTGCTTGTCTAACGATAAAAAGGCATGCTATGGTTATTAGCCTGAATCTTCACAACAGCAAGTTCTTGGCACCTGACTATGACATTAGAGTCAAAAAGGCAGAGTGTGTTTGACAGTACTGTCATACAGCATGCGGCCTGTGACTCCTGTGTGCTGTCATCCTCTGGAGATCCTGTCCGGGGTTTGCTCATGAGCGCCCGCCACATTCGCAGTCAATCTGTAAGGTGTCACTTAAGATGGAGATTTATAGGGTCCACAGCAGTCAGAAATGAATCATTGCTCCAGGAAAGGAATGCCATCAAAATGATCTAAATGCACACTTACATACTCAATTAAAGTCTAAGTTCACCTGAAAATGAAGTTTGTGTTAATTACTCACGCTCATATCATCCTCCAAGACTTTGTTCATTTTTGTAATACAAATTATGATATTTTAGGTGAAATCTTAGAGCTCCCTCATCTTCCATATATAAAGCAAGATTCCTACCTCATTCCAAGTACAGAAAAATACCAAAAATCATTCTCAAAACAGACCATATGCCTTCAGTGGTTCAATCGGTATATCATCAAGCTATGAGAATCCTTTAGAGTGCACATAAAGCAAAAATAATTACTCTATTCAACAGTTTCTTATCCTCTGTGTTAGTACAGGGTGTGCAAAACTTAAATTTTAGATCAGTCAAATCTATTTGCTCTAAAAAAGAATAACAGACGATTGAGACCAAATAGTTCTCATTAAATATATGTATTCACAGCCATTGGTAGATTCCAAAAGAACTGTCTGAGGTAAGGTTATTCTCAGCTTGGTAAAATGTTATGTGACAGCAGTAGTTACCAAACAGTAGTGAGCTTAGTCCTCCACAATGACAATTTGTGTGATATTTGCTTGATATTTGACTGCTAAAATGGCTGAAAATACCTCTCGGCCAATCACATATAAGAACAACAATTAACTGTTGCCAAGTGTAAGTAAAAAATCAGTGTTGGTGAATTTGCAGGCAAGTGTTTCTTGTTTATTCATACTGTACCAATAATGCTTGAAAACAGAGAGTTTGTTTTAATTGTCATGTTTTGTGCAGGTATATTTTATACTTCATACTTTCTTTAAGCAAAAGTTGAACAATTCTGTTTTACTTCATATTTTGAAATTATGCAATCTAATTTAATTCAATGACTCATCCCACTAAAGTACGTAGCATATTTGTTTGCATAAAAATAATTGCATTAACATATATTTGTTTTTAATACAATAATTCACGTGTAGTAACATATAAAAAAATTATTTATTGCTGCTTAGTCACCGGCTATTGGCAGGTGTAGCAAACCATTTCAGCATTTATCTGAGTTCGCACGCTCTTTCTCAATAGTGAGCTCAGCGATACAACAAGAGAGGGATTTACAGCATGCTCTCTATCTTCCCGAAACTAACCCTCTTTCCTCAGCTGCATTAAGTAACCTCCTCCTCTCGCTTTCTGCATCACAACAATCAATACAGCACCTCAGAGAGGCTTTCAGTCCCCTAAAGCTGAGGATGAAGCTCAACTGAGTCCATCACTCTCAATCTCCACATCTGCTGCTCATTTTCAACTCCTGCACTGGTGCAAACATTTTACAGGCCCATTAGGCAGTAAACACAAGGAAAAATCTGGACATCCACACCTTTAATGGGTTCAAATATTACCTAACCAGGGGACTTTTGAGTGTCTTATTAGTCTGATGTATGATAACATTGAGTGACTGACTACTGTAGTTTTTTAACGATTAGTTTCAATTATTCAGTTTTATTTTTTCATTTAAATATATTACATTACAGTTTTTACAGTATTACAGTATGCTTTTTGTTGTTTTTTTATTTAAAATTTGATTTATGGTTTAAGTTTAACTTTTCTATTAATTTATTTTATTTTTAGCTATTTTTGTTTTAAGTGAAACTAAGTGAAAATTTAGAAACATGTCCTTGAAAATATGCTGTAAAATGTGTTTGTTTAATAGCTAAGTGTGTTCACGTCTGTTTATAACAGGGAAATTACGAGATCACTTAAAAATTCTAATTATTTTCTTTAACAATTTATAGTTTTGTGTTTAAGTAAAATGTATTTTTTTGTTTGTTTGTAAACTATTGATAATATTTTTTGAAATTGAAAATAAAAATTTTGTTGTTTGCAAAATGCTGCATAAAAAGAGAAAAAAAGATATAGCAATGCAATACCAGTGTTCACTTCAGTGCATTTCAGAAGACCCCAAATCTTCTATCCTTCATTTTCATTCATAACAATTGCTAACTTTGGATGAAATATTGCAATGTAATCTAATGTTAGTAATATTAGCACAACTATTAGCACAACATTTGCTTCCTCCACATAACTTGAACACGTACAAGTGTTGGTACAACTTCGGGACATTATAATGTTGGAATTGTCCATGGCTCAAGTGAACTTGGTACAAATTTGTACATTAAAGATCTGGACTACAGCTGCTGTGAAAGTCTCCATGTTTATTGCACAAAGCAATGATCAGGACCCAGAATGATTGCCTTATTTTGTATAATGGTATTCTATTGATCTCCCATTCTTGATACTGTACTTTTGTTTTTTGTTTTTCTGTTAACTTCTATTCATTGTATACCCCAGTTTAAAGAGACTGCAGGGGAGGGGAGGGGCTAGTTGAATTGATATATGTTATTATATTGTTAATTTAGCCTGTATGCTTTATTAATAAATAAATAAAAAATTTAAAAAATAAATAAATAAATAAATACAGAAAAATATATATTAACATTTTACTCAAACCTATACCTAATAATCCAATTCGATGAAAATATCCTAAAAGTAGTGTATACAAATCCCCACTTTTGTGTATCATAGTAAAATTGATCTCAGTTTAATTAAACAATTACACATACACTGTGCCGTTCTTAAATTAGACACGACTTGACAACAAACTGAGCTATTTATACTGTTTCTGTACAGCATTGATTGTAGGATCAATAAATCTGTCTTTTGAATGGACTGTTAAAATCATGTACAGTCGAGATCAATAAAGCCTCTGGAGCTTAAACCCTCTGGCTCAAACTTACATCCCTGCACATAATGATGCATTTCATGAAACACGGCAGCTACTGTCCCTGTTTACTGTAAGACATGACGGCCAATCTCGTTTCTTTTTCCCATGACAGCAGCAATGGAAAAATATGATTTGATAATGCATAATAGGTGCAAGTCTAACATTTATTAATTTTTTTTGCAGGGTAAACAACAGATGATCATTAGATGTGCGAGAATACTCATATGAGTAATTATACATCTGGATGCAAATCTATTTTCCCCTTTGGGTTGGATTATCTTTCAAACAAAAGAATGAGCTTTGTTTTTTTTTTTATTAAGTATATAATAAATAAATGTAATCGTGCCTTGTTAACATCCTAAATTCTGAAATAAGCCATGCTAATACAAGGTGTAATTAATTAGGTTTCATTATTAATAGCTTGACAGAGTTGCTGTTATAAGAAAAATAAGATTTAAAGGGTCAGTTCACCCAAAAATGAACATTTACAGTACTCACAATTTAATTGTGAAGAATGTTCTCATAGCCATTGATAGTAGGAAAGAAACAAATACTATAGAATAGGACGTATTTAGAACATTCTTTTAAAAAATCTTATATTGTGTTAAAAAAAAGACTCATAAAGGTTTGAAACTAGTGGAGGGTGAGAGAATGATGACAGATTCTTTTTCATTTTGTCTGAATATTCATTTTGATGAGAAACATAAAGGAGTGATGGTAAAAACAGCATCTGGACAGTCAGTGGTCAGCCAGTCAGTAATTAGTCAGACACAGCAGATCAATAACTTCACAAACGCAGCAATGCATCACTGCTTTACACTGAATGAACAAGCTTACACATCACATTCATTTGTGAACACTGCTGCTTATTGATATATGAAGCATGAAGCACAAGACATTTAACACAATACTGTGCAACTGGTGAGCAGAAATAAAATTCATGGAGACACAGACATCGTCACATGCAATGTATTTAACATGAGATATATTTTTTTAAAGGAATAGTTCCCCAGGAAAAAAATTATTTCCAGATTTACATAGTCCATGCCATTAAATAAATGGGTTGTGTAGATTCAATAGAAGCTGCGTGAATAAGACGTTTGGACCATCATAAATTGTCCACCTTGAGCTGTTTTACTTGTTTTAAATCAAGAAAAGCCCTGAGTTGTACTCCAAAACCGTAATTCATCTTTACTTAAAAAAAAAAAGAAAGGCGTATACTGTACAGTGCAAGACAAAATTATTAAAAAGTGTAATTATTTTTATTAAAAAAAAACATTTATTCTGGAGAAAGACTTTTTTTTTTTCTTTTTCTTTTTTACATATTTTTTAACAGGCAAACTTAAAAAATAAGGAAAACTGCTAAGGTCAATATTACTAGCCACCCTAAGATTTTTTTTTTTCCATTGTCTACAGAACAATCCACCATTGTCCATTGATCTGCCTAATTAACCTAACTTGCTATTAAATTGCACTTTAAACTGAAAACTAGTATCTTACAAAAATAACTAATACAATTTTATGTACTGACATCATGGCAAAGATTAAATAAATGAGTTATTAGAAATAAGGTATTAAAACAATTTTTTTAATGTCTTGAAAAACATCTTTCCATTAACCAAAATTGGGAAATGTTAAAAAAACAATTAACATTTCATGGGAGAGCTAGTAAATTTCATTGAGAAAAAAATTAAATGGACTTGTAATCGAAAGGTTACAGGTTCGATTCCCGGTCGGTCCCGGCAGGAATTGAAAATGGGGGTAGGAAGCAATATCTGTTCGATTTAAAAATGCCTTTTCATATGCTCATGTTTGCTGTGAGGTTGCTAACAGACGCTCCTGTTGTCTGTTGAAATGCTGAGAAAGCACAGACACTTGCTGACAGTAATGTCACTTTGCAAAATGTGACTCCATTAGACATAGATCTGTTTCCTCTGATAATGTTTACTCCACTAAAGGCAATGTCTCCCCTGTGCTGAATGTAAAAGTCCCCAACAACAGTGGATGCTCAAAGACGAAAACGAGATTAAACGAGCCACCGAGGATCATTACAGCCACTGTGAGATGGAGAAAGTATCATATCGGTGTAGCAGGAACACATAAAGCTCTGGAAAGCCCCTGGGTGAGCGCATTACTGCTGACTGAACTGTACTGCGCTCGCTCTGGTCACTGCCAAAGAATGGATGAGGTTTATCTCTAGATTCGGGCCCTGTGAGGCAATGGTCACATGATGGCAGGGCCCCGAGGAGCATCGCTTTCCTTACTCAGCACACACCATAACTCTTGCCCGGGACAGTATTAAAATGTCAGGATTCTTCTGAACTACAGCCACACATGTCCTACTACTCAAGAGAATGAATGTGAAGTATAAAGAAGGAGATGTGGGCCGGGCAGTTTGTTATGTAATGTTTGTATGTTTTATTAATCAGTTCAGACAGGCTTTGTTTGCACTTTATTGTACAGTATGTACACTGACATGGGCTTACGGTGTAGTTGTTTAAGAGAGCACTGGTTAGATGAGGTTAGGTTCAGGGGTAATACCCTGTTATTAGTCAGTTATTGTAATTATTATAACAAGTATGTAGTAAAGTGGTCAGCACAAATGAGTACACCCCCTTTTCGAAAATGAATATTTTTATCCATTTTTCTGTGAATATGGCCAATCATTTTTGGTGCATTTAAACAAAACAGTTTTATTAAACAGGTATTATAATAATTAAAATAACAAATTAAAATGACTAAAAAAAACATTAAATAAGGGTTTGGTCACCAAACGTCTTTAGGAATAGAAAAATAATACATTTAAATTTAAATGAGTTATTGCAAAACAAACTACAAAGTACAAAATTTCAACCAAATTTTATATTTTTAAAGGGGTGGTCCACAGTGTTTTTTTAAGGTATGATTGTGTTTAAGGGGTGCAAAACAATGTGTGTTTGTTATTCATTTGTAAAAAATCACATTATTTGTTCACATATCTTACCTTGTGTAAGGCCAACGCACTTTTGTAAATAAATAATGAAACATACGTTGCAGAAAAAGGAATAAATGATATGATGTGGTATTTTCTTTATTCTGAGTAAAACGGTTCACGAAATAACCATAACAGTACGCATGCTCAACAATGCATTGCTGCCATCTTGACTGTTTTTCTGAAGTGTTGCTGGCTTGACCGCAGTGTTGTACATCCCTTTTTCTTGTTTTACATCTAGTAAAACAAGTAGGGGAGGGGGGCGGTGGCGGCGCCTCAGAGAGACTTGGGATGTCTGTACATAACATACTCCATTATTTCAAATGTAAAACTCACGGAATGCTGACGCATACAGATACATTGCGGTCGCTGGTGAAGATTGTGGATGTTTACAGGGGTAAAACGGATACATATGTTTGTAGCTAACTTATACCCGCCAAACTCCCGTTTTTCCAGAGAGTCTCTCGTATTTCACACCCATCTCCTGCCACCCCCCGTCTTGTTATTTCTCCAGGAAAACTTCCGTAATTTCATCCCCACGCCAGGTCATCAATTTTGATTGTCATCATTTTGATTTTTCTTGTTTATTAAAATTTCATTTAATATTTTTCCCCAACATATTAATTTGGGTGTACTGATTTTTGTAAACTAATCTAATGAATATGCACAAATATATTATTGTAAAGCATCCTATAGAAAATACTGATTTTAAAAGAGAGTTCGTTGATGGTTGTGCTCATTTATGTCTTAAAGGAACAATTTGCCCCAAGAAAATTTGTGTGATTTTCTTACTTTCATGAGATTCCAAATATATTTGGTGTGTGTGTGTTTGTGTGTGTGCGTGTATGTGATGCAGTAACTGTTTATCCACAACCAGTCTCTGCACAATATTTAGCAATTTTCAACAGCATGTTTATTGCACCTCTGTGGCTCAATCTGTCCATGTCATGCGCAAATCCAATAAAAGTTTTAATTTCAGTATCAAGGATGATTATAGATTTGAAGCTTACAGTTTTGTTTTGTTTTACTACAATGACCTCTTATATATCAAAATCTTAAGTAAAGGTTGAGTTCTAAATTTACGTTTAAATGTGCTAACTTAAAGTTTAGGTTTTATTCACCCACAAAAGAGGCCAATTTTTTCCACAGTTTCAAAAATGGCATTGAATATCATTTAGATTTTTGTTTTTTTGCTTGTTTGTTTTTCATTTGTTTTTCAATGTATCACAAAGAAAGTTAAGTACTTAGAGAATATGTCTTATTATAAACTTATAAAAGACAAATGTGAAGCATCTTTGAAATTGTATAAATATTATTCTGTGTTCCATGACGGCAGAATGGATTTGGCACAACAAGATAGTAAATAAATAATACCAGAGTTTTATTTTTGGTCACTTTAATTGTCTTAGTAGCAGTACTACTTGCTCTCTTTCCTCTCTCAGTCCCACACACAACCTTAACAAGCCTTGAATCTCAAGATTTAAATTAAAGAGTACAAAGCAAATGTACGCATTAAAGGAAAAGAACAAGACTCTAACCTGTAGCTCCATGTCAGTACAACAAAAAGGCCCTGATCAGCACAGCTGGATTTAACATGGTGATTAACCTAATGCTAATTCCACAGATCAAATATAAATCCTGTCCCATTCATACTATGCAAAAAAAGTACATGCACAGATCTGTGACTAGCACAAAAGAATGACTCTGAGAACAGGCAATTAAACTCAGCTTTTGTAAATCTGCTAGTATTTATGAATTCATATGGTATGTTAATACAAATGTCTAAATTCATCACAATTTAGTACAGTATCAGCCGAATTTGGCTAATGCAGTATATATAACAGAAAACCAAACAATGCAGCATATTGTAGCACAGTGAGATAAATCCACAAACAACACAAGACTTTCTCCCCATCTGCTGTCATTTGTGTGCACAGAGAGAAGTCTGACAGAAACGCAGGGCAGGCAGTGAAGAACAAGCGAGCAATAAACTATGGGCTTCAGCACTGCACGACTACACATCAGGAGAAGATCGGCACTGCGCCGCACTTCTGCTGAAACTGATCTGAAGCCAGCTGCGCTTTCTAAGCTACAGGCTGCCAAATTAAACAACCTTTGGTCTGCTTTCTAATTAAAACTTTTAAAGCTGACGCCTGTAATTCTGTGACACTTATTGTGTGTGGAAGAAAACACCCATTGTCACAGCACTCAAATAATACAGACAAAGCCAGAATCCAAGAAAATTGGCTTTGTAGATAAATACAGTATTAAACTTGAGTTGTTAATAAATAAACAAACAAACAAACAAACAAGACTACAGCATCTAAGCCACTTTAAAAATATCAAGTGCACTGTAAATGAATGAATGAATAAATAAATAAATAAATAAATAAATAAATAAATAAGGGGCTGCACGGTGGCGCAGTGGGTAGCACTGTCGCCTCACGGCAAGAAGGCTGCTGGTTCGAGCCTGGGCTGGGTCAGTTGGCATTTCTATGTGGAGTATGCATGTTCTCCCCATGTTCGCGTGGGTTTCCTCCGGGTGCTCCGGTTTCCCCCACAAGTCCAAAGACATGCGCTATAAGAGGATGCCTACAGGAGTGGGGACAGGATCTTGTACAATCAGGCCAGGAACACACTGACAAAGGAGATTGGTGTGGCTAAGAAGAGCTATGCCAAAAAGCTGGAAAACCAGTTTTCTGCCAACGACCCGTCATCAGTGTGGAAAGGCCTGAAAGACATCACAAACAACAAGACACCATCCCCCAGCATTGATGGCAATAAACAACTTGCAAACGAGCTGAATATGTTCTACTGTAGATTTGAGACCCCCGACCAGACACCCCACACCCACCCTGACGATCTCTCTACACAGCCATCAACACCTCCAGCCACCCCTCTCTCCCCCCCTGCACTTCAGATCAGTTAGGATAATGTGCGTCAGATCTTCAGGAAACAGAAGAGAAGGAAAGCACCTGGCTCAGATGGTGTTTCACCAGCATGTCTGAGAACCTGCGCTGACCAGCTGGCTCCCATTTTCTCACAGATCTTCAACAGATCACTGGAACAGCGCAAAGTTTCATCCTACTTCAAATGCTCCACCATCATCCCAATCCAGAAGAAGCCAAAGATCACAGGACTCAAGGCCTACAGACCTGTTGCCTTAACACCTGTGGCCATGAAGTCATTTGAAAGACTGGTGCTAGCATATCTGAAGGACATCACTGGACCTTTGCTGGACCCCCTGCAGTTTGCCTATAGAGCAAACCAGTCTGTGGATGATGCAGTCAACATGGGACTACATTATACCCTACAACATCTGGACAAACCAGGGAACTACGCAAGGATTCTATTCGTGGACTTCAGTTCTGCCTTTAACACCATCGTCCCATCATTGCTCGAG
Source organism: Danio jaintianensis (assembly GCA_903798115.1). NCBI lineage: Eukaryota > Metazoa > Chordata > Actinopteri > Cypriniformes > Danionidae > Danio > Danio jaintianensis. The sequence continues at coordinate 10,684,304 of CAIGQV010018299.1, read as the reverse complement.
TAAAAACTGACCCAGCTCTCTGTTCCTTGCTCTGTCTGTCAATGGATCACCAGCTTTCTGACAGATAGACAACAGCTAGTCAGAATGGGCAAAATCACATCCGACAGCCGCACCATCAGCACCGGTGCCCCCCAGGGATGTGTTCTTTCCCCACTGCTCTTCTCCCTGTATACCAATGACTGCACTGCAAAAGCTCTTGAAGTTTGCGGACGACACTACTGTTATCGGCCTCATCCAGAACGGTGACGAGTCTGCATACAGACAGGAGGTGGAGCGGCTGGCTCTATGGTGTAGATGCAACAACCTGGAGCTGAACACGCTCAAAACGGTGGAGATGATAGTGGACTTTAGGAGAAACCCCCCTGCACTTCCACCACTCACCATCATGAACAGCACTGTGGCTGCAGTAGAGTCATTCAGGTTCCTGGGCACCACCATCTCTCAGGATCTGAAGTGGGATATTCACATAGACTCTATTGTGAAGAAAGCCCAGCAGAGACTGTACTTCCTTCGTCAGCTGAGGAAGTTCAACCTGCCACAGGAGCTGCTCGTACAGTTCTACTCAGCTGTCATCCAACCCATCCTCTGCACTTCAATCACCATCTGGTTCGGCTCAGCTGCCAAAACCGACCTCCGTAGGCTACAGCGAATAGTCCGGACTGCTGATCGAATCACTGGCACTACCCTTCCTACACTTCAAGAACTGTACTCTTCCAGATTGAGTAAAAGGACTTGCAAAATCACTCTGGACCCTTCACACCCAGCACACTTTCTGTTTGAACTGTTACCGTCTGGTCGGCGCTACAGAGCACCGAGCACAAAAACAGCCAGACACAGGAAAAGTTTCTTTCCTCAGGCCATCTACCTCATGAACAGCTAATTATTCCCCTACTGTGCAATAAACATGTGCAATACTTTTTCATACGCACTTGTACACAGCACCTTATAACAATATACAATGCAATACTTTCTCCATACGCATTTGTACACAGCACCTTA
>CAIGQV010018299.1:10652492-10673370 GCA_903798115.1 Danio jaintianensis | reverse complement strand
ATATATATATATATATATATATATATATATATATATATATACTGCCAACTCTATACACAACTCCTTAACTTTTCTGATTTTGATTGCAACGTAATGATGTGCACCTTTTGTGAAGCTGCATTGGAACAATAATTATTGTGAAAACCTCTACACAAATAAACTTAAATTTAACTGAATCCATGGCAAAGTTTGAAGTGGCTGTCAAGCCCCCAAAAAGAAATATAAAAGGTCATATTGTATGAATTTGTGTTTTCATTCAGTCATTAATTTTCCTTCAGTTTAGTCCCTATTTTATCAGGGGTCGCCACAGAGGAATGAACTGCCGGTTTTGTGTTTTCCTCATACAAATCTGTTTTATTTTTTATATATTAAATATATCTTGAAATATGTTATGGCACACCTGATCTTGAATACTTGTTTTCCCCCATTATTTCATATGTTAATACATTTTGTGAGATTTTTGGCTTAAAAACACCAATTTACCAAACAGACAATAATAAGCTGATATTATTCCTTGGTGAAAAAAGAATTAATAGTATTTGATTTAACTTCTCAATTTTATTTATTTACCAGCCACATTATATGCCCAATAGATAAGATATTTTAAATATATCTTTAACCCTGTTTTACCCAATTTTTTTATGGTTAAGCATTATTGGTTGGCATAGGTGTTTTTAAGGCCAATTAAAGGAGGACTTGTGCTTGCGCAAGCTGTAAGTAAATCTGGCCCTAAATGTCTACTTAGCAATTTTGCTTCTCAGTTATGCTATTTATGGATTTACTAAATGTTACACAAAAAAATTACTGGGTTGTTTTAACCCAACGTTGGATTTGTCCATATTTAATCCAATGTTGTGTTAATGTTTTTACATTAAATTTAAATTAACATTTTTAACCCAGCTGTTGTGTTTGTCCATTTTTGAGTCAAAGTTGGGTTAATACAACCCAGCATTTTTTAGTGTAATCTAATATATGTAATATTTTTTAACTAAAACTTTTAACCTGTTATGTTTGAACTTTTTTTGAATGTCTTTTTTATGTCATTGTTAATTATTTTTGATTGACTGATTTCATCACACCAGCTCTTAATTTAGTTCATCATTTTGCCATGTGTAGCTCTGTTTATATGTTCAAATGTATTTTTTTGTGGACTTTATTTAGTTTACATTAAATATGCAATTAAAGTAAGAGTTCAAGTAAATAAGAAACTTCATTTAAATGGGAAATAGATCCACGCAAGGATGCAAGGATCAAATTTGGAACAAAACAAGGATGAGTAAACGACAATCTTCATTTTATTCAGAATCCTATTACCTACACAAGTCAAGAAAGCAGCCGATCAACAGGGACGTGACCCACGGGGGACACAAAGACAGAACAGGCTGTAGTTCATAGGAAAACACTGGACAGCTGCACATCATCAATCCCCACGACAGACAGCTGTGCTCCTGCCAACTGTCTGGGCCTTCAATTATTTATAACACACTTTACAGCATTTGATTTGAGCAAACTGTTTTTTAAGTGACATCACAACTTAATTTTCAAATTAGCTTAACTTTCAAATAAATAACATTACTTAATACAATGCAAAAATTATCTGCAGGGACAAAATTTTGGTTACACTTTATTTTAGGGTTTATTTCAATTGTAACGCTAAAATTAATTAACTACACTCTTAGAAATAAAGCTGCAAAGTACTTTTTCACAAGGTACACTTTTGTACCTAACATGTCCACGTTGGTACCTTAAATGTACATTTTTGTTAAGTTACAATTAGATACACATTTGTGCTTTTTGGGAACTAATTTATGTAACTGAGTTTTTTTTTTTTCAGGAATTGTACTCTACTAAGTACACTGTAAAAAATATCCATAAATTAGCAGTTTTCCATATTTTCTGATTCATGTTTTAATTTTTTCTTGTTTATTTATGCTTTTGAATTGCATTATGGGACCTTGATCTTTCTACCAACAAATATTAACCTTGAAAAGTTCCAAAAAGTGACTTTTAGGAACATTTTTAATAGTTTAAAGTGATATATATCTGGGTTGGAGTTGTATATTACGCTACAAAAACCTTGTAATAAACTGTCTGTACAATTACTGTTATTTTACAGACTTATTTCTCTATATATTATTTCTTATACATTAAATTATTTTAAAACTAATAAAATGTAAATAAAAGTCACTTTGTTAAACCGTAGAGTTGAGTTTTCAACATTAAAAATCAACAGAGCATCCTATAATGCAATTCACAACCATAAATAAACATAAAACACAAAATTTTGTGAATCACAAAATACAAAAACTGTATATTAACAGATATTTTTCACAGTGTAGTGTAAAACGTGTACTTTCATTGAGTATATTTTAGTTCTGTGTCAGTACTTTCACTACGCTATTGTTCTTCAACCTGCAGTCCCTTCTTTGTTCATTTTTTTTTTGTATTGTAATTGGCCAAGTAGAATAATCAGTCAAGACACAGACACTTAATAAACGCAGCATACATGTACAGTGTGAAAGCATTACAAGTGTCCAAGAAGATGCAATATCGTTACACAAAATGATTGAGAGATTTAGAGTTTAGACTGCATGTCACTGATAAAAAGACGAAGGATGCCTATGATGATTGAAACCAAGAAATAGCCTTAAACAATAACTAAATGTACTACAGAATGTTACGTTTTCATATACATGCAAATGACATGACAAGGCGTTTCTACATTTCTAAGTGAAGGCTGCAGGTGTCTGTTCAAAATTCAATTGCAAAGAAGCAATGATGTTTCAAAGCAAAGTTATGTCTGCTCAGCTCTTAGTATTAAAATAACCCATTGTTGTTGATGTGTAAATGCATTTAAGCCATGTCAGAGCATGCAATAAACTGTCGGTGTAAAAACAACTACAGCAAATGCCACTTCAGCTGCACTTCTGTGCCACATTTGCAGTGTAAATTTGGCAATACTTAAATGCATGGGAAAAATGTAACATTCACTTTTTATTTCCTCTATAAATTTTCAGATGCTCTAGAACAAAATCAATTAAATATTCTTTTCCTCCTTCAGAACAATGCTCTCTTTTAATACCCAGTCTCAGTATGCCTCCCTATTTATTAAAACTTTATCTAAAGCTGTCAATGAGATGTAGGTCATATCCTCACACTCTAAATAATAAAGGTTACTTAAATGATTCTTCACAGCATCATGGGTTTAAAGGACATATTTATTATCAAGGGTTTTCACTGTACTGGGTTGTAATATAATATCGTATTATAAAAATTGGATCAGTGAGTTCTGCATTATGGATTATGGATTCTGCATTATGGTTTGTTTCCTCTGCTTATTAGTCATGGTTTTTATGCAAAGCAATGATTTAAGATGTAAAAATAACAAATTACAATGCACAAGCTCCTCTACAAAATGTTTGAATATATTTAGGCTTTGATATATATCATGCTAAACATAAAAAATAAAACTCTATTTAACATAATACCCAACAGATAACACCCAACAAATCACTGGTGAATAGTTAAAATCTATCTCATTAAAAAACACTCCACTGCTTTTTTTTTCTTTCTTTTTTAAAGTTTTGTTGTACTATCTTTAAATCCATTCAGACCATCTCTGGCTCTGGCAGGATAACTTTTATAGCTTATCTTAGCATAAATCATTGAATCGCATTAGACAGTTAGCATCTCACTCAAAAAAAAAAGGATTTTGTGTCAAAAATCAAGAGTTTCCTATTGAAAGCTTGACCCTTCTGTAGTTTTGTGTACTAAGACCAACGGAGAATGAAAAAGTTGCTATTTTAGGTTAATTCGGAAAATTATGCAGATTTTGTTTTGACTGAGATCTAATGGTATAATCTGGTTCAATGATCTATGCTAAGCTAAGCTAAAATTGCTACTGCCATACGCGGAGATAGGCTAAAAGGATTCAAAAAATGGTAAAATGCAACTCTAGGTCACTTAAATGAGTTATATGCCTATTTCCAAAAAAAAGTTGAGTGTTGTTTTAAGAGTAGGCTACACGTTGCAGTTGATCACAGAAATACAAATAAAGTAACAAATCTGAAGCTCAAACAAGCATTACTTCATCACGTGTGTCCTTAGCTGAACTCAGCACGCACATTCACCACATCAGAAGTGATTCAGCAATGCATGCCATCTCAGATGCCACAGGAACACTTTATTGAGATCTGGGCACACTGCAGTTTTGGGACTTCATTGTGTTCCAATGATGCAGAGACTAATGCATTCCAACAACAACACCACAACGGCAGAGGATGCCTGTTGCCTGGGCAACCGTTAACACACCGGCACCAGTATAAATCCGAAGAGTTATTTTATTGGACAAATATATCATACCATGCATATGGAGGAATTAATAATGTAAAGAAGCTTAAAGGGAAATCATATTTTATTCCTAATGCCCATAGTTGGCCAATCCAACCTCCATTAGGGCTCCTGCGCCCATTTAAAGTTTTTTGGATGATCCAGTCCTTCTCACCACTCCATATTAGTTGAACTGATGTCTCCAGACAGAATATAATAGTAAAAAAAAGTCTGCTGAGCAAAACGTCCTGCCAGTCCACCTGAAAACTTCATGTACACTGAAGTAGAAAATAGCATTAGAAGCGCTTAACACTCAAAACACAGATGTAAGAGTTTATCAGCTAATTTATTTTGAGTACATTTCATCACAGTACATCCATAAATAAAAATGTATTCATTATTTATTCACTTCATTTTTTCCCCTCCCTTTCCTCTCATGATTTTATTTTTTTTTCTGTGGAAAACAAAAGAACATACCATTTGTTTACCATTCATTGTATAGTACAGACCGAAAAAGAGATCTTCCTTAATTTTTATGAATAAGGCATTATGTTTAGCTTATTACAAGGTGTAATATTAGCCCTATGTGTCCCCAGAATGTGTCTTGGATGTTTAATGCCAATACATTCAACAGATCATTATACCATCACTGTCAGAAAAAAGTTAAAAAGTAGGTACAATTTTGTACCTGGAGTACAAAACCTTTAACTGTACAAAGTCCTCAATGGGTCCTTATGGTACAAGTTTGCCCCCAAAATGAGTTATAAACTCTAAACTAGAGCTGCAAAAAGGTACTTCAGGGTACCACCCTAGTGTCTACCTTTGTATCTTAAAAGGTAATGTTTGGTACCTGTTTATGTGTGTCTCTTGCACATGAGCTGCCTTTTTTCTAGATGAGGGTTCTGTGCCTTGGATAATCCGGCAAAAATAAATAAAATATTTGCAGGTATTTAAAGGCTTACCAGTTTAAACTCCTGATATTTTTCGGAGTACACAGACTTTAACCACAAGCACAGAAATCAGGCTGTCAGATGGCCGTATAAATATAAGTATAACAGTCCCTCCAGGATTTTGCAGGGATATTTATATTTATATTTATACATTTGAAATCAGAATTATTAAACTCCCTGAATTATTAGCCCCTCTGTTTATTTTTTTCCCCAATTTCATTTTAACGGAGAGAAGATTTTTCTCAACACATTTCAAACATAATAGTTTTAATAACTCATTTCTAATAACTGATTTATTTTATCTTTGCCATGATGACAGTAAATAACATTTTACTAGATATTTTTAAGACACTTCTATACAGCTTAAAGTGACATTTAAAGGCTTACCTAGGTTAATTAGGTTAACTAGGCAGGATAGGGTAATTAGGCAAGTTATTGTATAAAGATGGTTTGTTCTGTAGACTATCGAAAAAATATATAGCTTAAAGGGGCTAATAATTTTGACCTTAAAATGTTTTTTTTTTTTAATAAACACTGCTTTTATTCTAGCAGAAATAAAACAAATAAGACTTTCTTCAGAATAAAAAATATTATCAGACATACTGTGAAAATATCCTTGCTCTGTTAAACATCATTTGGCAAATATAAAAAAAAAAAAAAAGAATTCAAAGGGGGTTTAATAATTCTGATTTCAACTAATATATATATATATATATATATATATATTTGTGGCCCTAAAATGACGGATTTTGTAAAGCTCTTTCTCAGAACGTTTGGCATTAATTCTTTTGTTATGTTTTTAAAACACACAAATCTTGCAAAAAATGTGTTAAATACACACAAGGTCAAGTCATAACCACACAAAAGTTCACAATGTTCGTTATAGTTTTCACTAACTTGTTTTACATTACAGATTTGAGCAAAAAAATCTTGTGAAATGAGCTATTCCATTAAACAGTTTTTTTCTACTCATAAGTAATTTGAAAAATAATGACTAAGAATGCTGGTAGATTTACATACAATATTTTCAGAAATACGTTGGGATTAAGTTTTCCCAGTGTGTATTAGTTTAATAAATCTGTAAAACATAATCTCTTGGACATTGGAACAACACAAAACTAGCACAACCAAGCCTTTGGGTGGTAAGGACCACAACCAAGAAGCTTGAAGGAGTTCAGAAATACTGCTTAATGACTTAGAGAGTAACTTGCATTGTGAATTTACTGACTGACTTTATTTTGACTTTGTAGAATTTTTAATGCAAAAACCGCAATAAAAAAAGAAAATTGAAATTGTAAAAAGCACAACAGGGCTACTTTAAACCACTCATCTTGTAAATACTGTCATGAAAATATAGCTGAGCATTGCTAGTAAGATTAAAGAACAACACACGCCCTTCTCAGTCCATCCTCGTGTCTACCTTTAGCACACGTCACACATCTACACACACTCTAAAAATTTAACCAGCCCACTGTCTCATTGAACTCTCTGGCTGGTTTGAGATCATTTAGGCTAATGTGGAGTATCGTGAGTAGCCACTGATACAGAAAAAATGGCAGTAATTGATAGTTTTCAAGAGTTTCATAAAGCATTACTGACACATACAAAAAACATGCATGCAGCACTGCAGAGAGAGGAACACAAGACGAGTTTGTTTCTTCTCAATAAAAGATGGAAATATATGCTGGTGAAGTCAAACAGCTCAAACAGTAATTACCCAAAACACTTCCAAAGATGAATAATCACCAACTTTAGAAACATGGAGGAGGATCAATTATAACGCAAGATTAGATTGGACGCAATCTAATCAGAGGAGATTAGACGCAATTTGATTGGAATTATTCCATAAACATAACACCAAGAGTAGTAAAAAGGAAAGAAGATGAAGGATTATTGATTTGTGCTCTTGCCCATACTGTAATTGGACATCTGAGAACAATCAAATATGATCAAATATAATGCAAACAAAAGATATTTGTTCGGCAGTTACTTTGAATTAAAGACATAATACATGGAGTAAATGAATCCAAGGTCTTCTGCAGTTAAATCTGTTTTTCAACTTACTACTGAGTAAAGTCATTATGACAGCAGCAGTTCACACATGCAATTGTCTGGTAATTTTAATTAATTTACCCATTCCATTCTTTGCATTTCCAGAAACTATATTGGGATAATCAAATTTATTTTTAAATTAAATGAGACAAAATTAAGTGATTCATACATGTTTCTGATTCACTAAAACAAATCAACTTACTGTATCAAATCTCAAAAAAAGCATAAATTGCAATATATTGAAAAATAATTAATGTTTTTAATAACTTTTCTTGGCGACACAATGGCTCAGTGGTTAGCACTGTCGCCTCATAGCAAGAAGGTCACTGGTTCGAGTCTGGTTCAAGTTCCCCCACAGTCCAAAGACATGCGCTATAGGTGAATTGAATAAACTAAATTGTCCGTAGTGTATGTGTGTGAATGAGTGTGTATGGATGTTTCCCAGTACTGGGTTGCAGCTGGAAGGGTATCCGCTGTGTAAAACATATGCTGGATAAGTTGGCAGTTCATTCCGCTGTGGCGACCCCTGATGAATAAAGGGACTAAGCCGAAGGAAAATGAAGGAATGAATGAATAACTTTTCTTTAAAATGTGTAATAAATATATTTTAAAAGTCTGAAGCATCACATTAGCCTTCAGATATCACTCCAATATACTAATCTGCAGGATCAATAAACATTTCTTATTACTGTGTCTTATAACTGTGTTTTGCTGCTTGGTGAAAGAATGATGTTTTTTCAGGATTTCTTGATGAAAAGAACATAATAATTAATAATAATGAATTTCTTAATAATTTTCATATGTATTATTAATTTATATATTCTATAATTCAAATGTTTAATATATTTATACATCTTATTTATTGCTAATTAATAATTTAATATATTAATATGTTATTAAATATTAATATTTTTAAAAATGTAAAAAGAACAGAACATTTAAATCCACTTGTGTGTTAAATCAGAAAAGCATCAAAGAGCCAAAACTGCATACATATAAATGTTGTTAAAAATGGTGCTTACCTCATCCACGTTTTCAAAGGCATTGATGATGTCATAGGGCAGACAGGACAGCAGGTCTATGACAAACCAGGTCTTCAAGTAGTTCATGCGTATGAGCTTTGGGTCAGATATGACCTCTCCTCCAGGTCCCACAAAAGTTGTATGAAAGTTCAACACAATATCCACTAGGAAGATGACATCCACCACGCTGTCCAGTACCAACCACACCAGGTTGTTCTGTTTGGTCTTAAAAGACACATTGTAGGGCACCATGATGGCTGTGTAGAAGGTGAGGATGAGAATAACCCAGTCCCAAGTGGTCTTAAAGGTGCAGTAGTGCAATATAATATGAGGTGGAGTTTTAGGAGCCTCTTGCTTATATTGAGGGAGGATGTCGGAGCCCAGCTGAAGAGCCTTAAAAACAGAGTAAAGAAAAATATTGAAAGAATGTTTGCTTGCGTGTTTGCTTGCTTGCTTTAAAGATAACGAGATTTGGGCCAGACTTTGAGATAGCAGCATGTTTAGGGTGAAATTATGAGTTCCTGATGTCACCACAAGGATTTTAATTGCTTTATCAAAACCTATTTTTGTCAACCCATATAAATTAGGGGTGTAAAGGTAAACTGGAGGTACGGTTTGGTGTGTACCTTGGCTTTGGTGACATGGTTCAATACGGGTACAGTACAACAGGAATAAGCAACACATCTCCAGTGCTTGCTTTTTCTGTGTATTTTGAACAGGCAGAAGTGATTTGTCCCAATCAGCTACAGAAATGAAGAGTTTCTTGTGATGCAAAAAATACAAAATAAACACAATACACATATATATATGTATAAAATCGACCATATTTGATGATGAATAATGTAGTTTTCCCTTGGTTTTAATGTGTTTGCTCCAATTACCTGTGTACCACGTTGACAACATGTCATGTAAATGCACTGTTAAAAAAAATCCGTTAAATTTACGGAAAAATACCGGCAGCTGTGGTTGCCAGGATTTTTCTGTAAAAAATACAGAAGTTTTATAGAACTGTTTCAATTTACGGAAAATAACCGTATTTCATTAACCGATAGAATGTTCAGTTCACAAAAATGTAGCTTTGTTCACAAAAATGTAAAGTCATTAAATGCATTAAGGTGTTCATGCGATTGCAATCAGCAAACAGATTTTCACTGCATCAGTAACTACACAGTTACATTTAAACAAAAGAAGATGCAGCACAACATCAGATGCTCTTAGTTCATCTTAGACTTGAACACAGATGCTACTATCCTGCACAATGGTGACACAAAAAAGGTTTTACAGTATTTTGCAGTTTTTTTTCTTGATTTTACGGAAAAATACCGGCAGCTGTGGTTGCCAGTAATCTACTGTTTTTAACATTTTACATTCGGAATTTCAATTTACGTAATATTCCTGTTAAAAATACATTCCACAGTGTGAATTTTTCATCGAACACATTTAACCCCTTAAATCCCAGAGCAAAATCCTCACTAGAGTCCTCACTACAGAGGGTTGAACACTAAGGCAGTGATGAAGTTAATGAGATAATTGTCTAATTAAAGGAAGATTGATAATGATTGATGAACAACTGTTAACAAGCAGAATCACCAAAGTAAAGAAAAACAAGACCAAATAACACAAATTACAGCCAAAACCAAAGATGAAATCAACTGAAAATAAAACTGTAAATAAAAATAAATTACACAATAAAAAAATTATTTCTCAAGATCTCAGCAGAGGATCATTAAACAACTCCACAAACATCAGGAGCTTCACTTATTACTGACCTTTGGCTTTATTTCTGTCACGTGAACAAAAGCTCTTAATGAAATCACCATGATGGAGGTCAGCGTCTGCTTTAGTTGGGCTCTTCAACTTCTTATTTTAACACTAGTTTTAATTTGGTTGCTGTAATTAATTGTGTTAATCACAATATTTGTACAGCATTTAAAGCCAAAAGAAAATCTAAGAATAAGTCTGATGAGATTAACTATGACATCAGAACCACCCTCACCTGCTTGTGTACTCATTAAACATATGGTTAGTTATGTGTGAGGAATTAATAATATACATAAACAATACCACTGGAGCTTCAACAATTAAAGACTGTTTAACAAGCCTAAATACACCATTCACAATGAAAATGTTTGATCTACGGCAAAACTTAAAAACACACAGACATCAACAATTAGTCTTTGAATCTCAACATTGGTGACAATCAAAAAATTAAAATAAAATAAAAATTAACCCAGAACAATACAAAGCAATCTACTGAAATATTACCCCCCAGAATTACATAAAATAAAGGCAAAGAAAGAAATAGTAAGAACTTTAAGCTGCATAATTTATTCACGCTGCAATGCATGCTGGGAGTTTTGTATTATGCTGGCACCCAGCATGCATTGCGGCATCAATGAATTATGCAGATTTTTTTTCTTTTTAGCAACCATGGTTGAGGTTCAAATCCTGATTCTTGATGTCTGTGTGTCTTAAAATATTGCTGGAGCTCTCACGGTTTTGTGCATGAAATTCTAATTATTAACTAGGAGTTTTTGTTAATTCCTCCATAATTGTTTGTTTACCGTTTATGGGAAGCTGTGGTATTGTCCCAAATAACATCACATGAAAAAGACAAAATTATAGCATTTTTTATAACTCAACTTATAAAATACTAGAAATTATATCTGTAACAGTTAAGTACATAAAGCTTCTCATTGCCATTCTTGTCATAACTGATGAGTTTTAGAAACACAGTTATAACAACCAAAGAAACATTAAAATAAAAGAGTAACGGATCAAGAGCCCAACTAAAGCAGCCTCTGATCTCCACGATGGTGAGGTCAAATGAAACATTTTCAATAAAACATATAAACCTCTCTTAATTATTAAATATTTTTACAGAAATTAAGTCAGACTGTAATCAGTGAAGCCGGTAATGCTGTTTGTGGAGTTGTTTAATCCTCTGTTTTAATTCAGTTGGTTTGGTGTGAGGCTGTTGGTGTATAGTTTTATTTCTTGTTCTTTCCTTCAGTGATTGTGCTTGTTAACAGCAGGTGTTCATCACTGTCTGAATTCACTCATTTGTGGTCATTCACTCTGTCTAGAGGACTAAACTAATCAACTGATTTAGGGACTAGTGAATGAGAGTGTATGGTGAGATTTCAGACACTCTGATTACTTTCCCGAAAACAAAGGTTAGATCTGTTACAGTTATTTTCCGTATTTTGTACAGAAATAAACTGTAAATCATTTAACAGGTTTTTCACTGTAGATTGTACAGACTTTTACTGTTAAAATTACGGACATTTTTTACAGTGTGGCCCCTTAGTCAGATAACTTTTACAGTACATTACAGACAACTTTTTTCATTGCAGTACCACCCCAAAAAAGTCTGGTCTAAAGGTTATGCTGGCCTAAGCTGGTCTTTTTCCTTGTCCATATTATGCACTGTAAGGAATATATATTGTACTGTACGCCATGAATTAAAAGGCCATTCATGTTGTAAGGGTATCATAAGATATAATACACCCAAGCTTTAGAAACATAAAGCTTATGTCAGCAGTCACTGGACAGCTGAGTCAAATATCATTAGTCTGGAAATAAAGTCAGAGTTTATTTCTGCCATGTGGAACAGAAGACAGACAGTTGACCTTTTTTGTGAGTTTGTGTGTGTGTGTGTGTGCGTGTGCGTGTGCGTGCGTGTGCGTGTGTGTGTGTGTGCGTGTGTGTACTGGTTTTGGTGGTTTACTGGTTTGTGTCCTTGCCAACCAAAATGCTTAAAAATGATACTAAACAGGGTCTTTTGACACCCAAAATTTGCCACGTTTCATGTGAGAGTTGTGTTTTGGGTATAATAGTATAAAGTACATTATGCTTATAAAGAGTCCTCATAAACCACAACAAAACCAACATGTGTGTGTGGATCAGGTTTTGCCTACAGATCGAAATGTCTCCAGAACAAGTACATGAAAATTAGCTGAACGTATTAGCTAAAAACTAGCTAAATCAGCTAAAAACCTGACTATACAAAAGAAATTTCTCCTGAGGAAAATAAAAAAAGGCTTCTATGAAGGTCAAGTTATGGTTAAGGGACTAAAATATAATCCTAGTATGAAAGTCAATAAAAATTCTCAACAAGGATAAAAAAATGTGTATATGACACTCACCTCTGCCAGTCGTGAATGCTTGTGACTGACTTCAGTCTTGTTCATGGGGGTGAGCTGCTGAAGTGTACCTCGGCTGTTTGTTAATGCCCTGGTCAGCCTGGCAAACTTGGTCCATCCTGAAACCACAAAATGATGTATCAGCAACTATGAAGACTTTTTTGTCTTCTTTCTACATTTTGTCCTGTTTAATTCAGTCACAAACACACTTTTCCACACAACTAGCAGTGCAGTTATAGCATCACGCTTCTCAGCTGAAGGCAACGGCCCAGAGTGATTTCCACCGAGGCTCCTTCAACTGCTTATGTTAGTGAAAATTGTCCTTCCTTCCAAAAAAGATCACATGTTTTGTGTACCGATGTCCCATTTCTAATGTATTTGCCAACAGTGTGTTGTAAATTGAACCAGCTTACTTTTTCCTTGTCTATTCGTTTTGTAAGAACAGAAAGTGTTATGAACCCTTGGGGGCTCTTCACAAAGGCAAAATATTTCTTTATGATTTTAAAATGAAAGCTTTATGGTTTGGTGGAGACATGAAAGCTGAAGAACAGGGAGCCTCATTTGAAGCCATTGCTTTCTCATTAATAATGGCTGATGGAAAGTTTTTATTTTTGAGTATTATTCTAAAGTCAGTTCTAAAGTCAGTTCAGACAAGTCCAACACAGAAATCTTAGGGCCCTAATCTTGACATATACACTTTGGGCAATCATGTGGGGAAGATATTCCTGTGTTGTAAAAACATTGTGAGAATTACAGAATCTATACACTAAGATTGAATTTACTATAGAATGCAGAATGTCACTGAATTCGGCGTCATCATATCCTATACACAGAGAATCTCAAAGAAAATAAAATTAAATAAAATGTAAATTAAGTTAGATTTAACTTAGAGAAATTGTTAGAGAAATGTTTTTTCAAATTAGTAATAATTGTCATTTTCAAATTAAGAATACTACAGCTAATAGTAAAATTAATAAATAAATAAATAAATAAATAATATGATGATTATGTTTTTTAAAGAAATAATCTAAATTTCCATGTTTTAATTGTAATCATTTTTATTTTGTTGTTCAGCACTTTCTATGTCAACATTTTTTTACTTAATTTGCGCAACACAGGAATATTTATTTTCTTTCTTTTTCGGCTTAGTCCCTTTATTAATCCGGGGTCGCCACAGCGGAATGAACCGCCAACTTATCCAGCATATGTTTTACGCAGCGGATGCCCTTCCAGCTGCAACCCATCACTGGGAAACATCCATACACACTCATTCACACACATACATACGGACAATTTTAGCCTACCCAATTCACCTATACCACATGTTTTTGGACTTGTGGGGGAAACCGGAGCACCCGGAGGAAACCCACGCGAACACGGGGAGAACATGCAAACTCCACACAGAAACGCCAACTGACCCAGCCGAGGCTCGAACCAGCGACCTTCTTGCTGTGAGGCGAACGTGCTACCCACTGCGCCACCGTGACGCCCCAACACAGGAATATCTACATTTAATTTCTGAAAAAAATTAATAAATAAATAAATTAATTAATTAAATCTAAAACTTTTTATAGGGCAATAATATTGTGAAAATGACAGTAACCTATTATGCTGCAAAATTATTTGAAATCAACTGTTTAGATATGCTCTTTGATTATAAAATTTTTATTAAACCATTAAAATGAAATCCAGAAAAATTTTTATGGAAAAAAAAAAGAATTTAACTGAAAAATAAATTATAATAATTTCATACAAACCAATATATAATATGTACGGCTTTCAAGAATACAATTAATAATAAAATTATCATTTAACCATTACATAGACTCCAGAAATAAATAAATAAATAAATAAATAAATAAATAAATAAATAAAACAAAATACAGAAAAGAAAAATAAACCAGAAAACGTATCTGAAATACAATTATTTCATAAGGCCATATAATGCCGATGTCATGTTTTACTGCAAATCTCATCCATGCTCTATTTGCTCTCAGGACGGACCATTTTTAAAAAAGCTTACAGGGTGGTAAAAGAAATAAAACATTCATAACAGTGCGGCTCTCCCATTTAAGTCACATCTCATGAGTGTTCAAACAGAAAAATACAGTAGCAGAGTAAGTCTGAGCCACTCTCCTCATTACACAGAGGGGAAGACTTTCTGCACGGCCATGTGAACAATAAACTCACTGAAGGGATAAGGAGAGGAAATCAGCCGTGTGCACTTATTGGTAGGATGTATGAAAATAGCACAGTGGTTTCTTCAAGCCCATTCAGTGGGGGACAGCTTTACGTCAGAAAGGCAAACTAGCTTCTTTTAAGTTAAAGAAACTTTATATGTTTATTGGAAGTCAAACTCAATTGATGTAAGTAAAGAATTTATAGTTGTTAATTACTACAAAGAGTGATTTTAGGAAAGAAAGAAAGAAAGAAAGAAAGAAAGAAAGAAAGAAAGAAAGAAAGAAAGAAAGAAAGAAAGAAAGAAAGAAAGAAAGAAAGAAAAAGAAAGAAAGAAAGTCTATCTATCTATCAGCATTTTAGTGCCACGTTTAAAAAAAATCTAAGATTACAAGATTAAAGTTAAAATATTTCAAGAATAATGTCAAAATTAAGTTTAAAAGTTACAAAAACCATCAAAAATTATTATTTTTGTAAGTTTTTGACTTTTAATTTACATAAAGTTAAAGTCAGAATTATCATCCCTCTGAAATTTTTATCCTTTTAATATATTAAATTTATTCCAGCCAAATGAAAAGAAATCAGACTCTCCAAAAGACAAATAGTAAAGGAAATACTATATGAAAATGTTCTGCCATCACAGATTCAAAGTTTCGTCACTCAATGTAAATATCTGAGAGTTTTTCTATGATGCTATAACAATGTACAGTCTCTAGTTTTAAAAACAACTATGATTAAATACTAGAAAAAAATGTGTGAGAGTGTATTTGTACTGTACTGT
The DNA here is from genome assembly GCA_903798115.1 of Danio jaintianensis. Lineage (NCBI taxonomy): Eukaryota > Metazoa > Chordata > Actinopteri > Cypriniformes > Danionidae > Danio > Danio jaintianensis. Next base: position 10,657,913 of record CAIGQV010018299.1, on the reverse strand, counting down.
ACCGTGTTTGGCCGGTATGTTGAGTTTCTCCATTCTCCAATGGTAAATTTTAGAAAGTCGCCAAACAGGTGGAGTGCAATGAAATAGCTAAATATTCTCATTAAAAATATACATATTACTAAAATATCTGTTGGTGAACAATAACACATATATAATTTTTAAACTTTATCATTTAAATTAAATATATATATTATTATTATTATTATTATTATTATTATTATTATTATTATTATTTTAAATCTCAGCAGCAACTGTAAAGTGATTTAAATGGGATAATTAGTCAAAATAGTTTGGTCAATTAAACGTATGCTTAATAATTATTTTTATTGTAATCTTACAATCTTAGAATGTCATGTAATATTAACAATATAGTTTTATCATACAATATTGAGCAGAATTTTTAAAACAAAATCTGTGAAAATAATTAGATATCGCAATTCAGCCTAAAGTTTAAGTTTTTGTTTTTTTATAATATTGGCAGTAAAAACAGTTGTTTATGTCATTTGATCCTGTTTATTAAAAGACATTGTTTAATGCTTGCTTTCCTGTGGCAATAACTGTTAATGTTATTCTTTTTAATATAATCAGTTCTGAACGCAGAACATGGCATATACATTAAACATTTCTTCTCCAGGGCTCCTGACTTTGTTCCCTTGAACTTCTACTGGCTACCATTTTATGCAGCATGGTGTCAAATACAGTATCCTAAAATATATGTCTGATAAGCTAAAATCCTCTCCAGGTATCTATCCGATGCTTACAGAAAGATCTAGCAGGATCTCAGAGGGTTTTGCTGTTGCCATGGAGCCCATATTCACTTCTTGCTTTCCTTCTCTGTTTGCTAAGATTTGAAGTTTGTGCCCCTCTGGATAAAACTCCGTCAATAAGATCAAGTCAGGGGACACACTCTCACCTGTGCAATGAAGAGATGAAGAGATTTCATGGGTCATTTAAAGGGATAGTTCACACAAAAAAGACAATTTTATAATCATTTACTCACCCCTTACTTGTTCTAAACCTGTTTGAGTTTATTTTTCCTGCTGCTCAAAAGAAGATAATATGAAGATAGCTAAAACCTGTAACCATTGATTTCCATATTTGTTTTTCCTACTATGGAAATCAATGGTTTTCAGGTTTTCAGCTTACTTCAAAATATCTTATTTAGTGTTCAACAGAAGAAAGAAACTACTTGAGGGTGAGTAAATAGTACATTTTCATTGTTGGTTGAACTATGCCTTTAATTGCAAGGGACAGTTTGGATTTTTATTGTCATTTTTAAATATTTTGATTTTAAAATGCTGTCCTTTTCGGAGGAAAATAAGCAACCAAGCTTTTAGATTTTATGATGAGGCAATGCAGGTGAAAATGGTAAAAAAATAATAATAATAATAATAATAATAGTTATCATCATAATAGTCATCATCATACTTCCCAAGTTAACTCAATACATTAAAACAGTTTTTGTACTACTTGTTTTATAAACTGTTTAAATATGCATATTGATTTTTTTTTTCATTAAAAAATGCATCAATTTGCAATTATTTCTAACAAATAAATGTGAAAATGATGAAAATTCATGTTTATTTATTGTATTTTTTTTTTTTTTTATATTAGAGTCAATGGCTTGTACGGAGGGGCTTTCTTTTTATCACTCCATAATTAAAATTATACAGTGAACCACCAACAATGCATACATGTTTCTGCAAAATAGAATGTTGTATATCATTAGGCAAATTATGTATGAACATATCCCTTTGTAATAACTTCCAAAATATAAATAAAACTGTATTATTATATTGCATTATTGCATATTATTATTATTATTATTATGTAAGTTTGGTCTATGCAAGTGCTGCTGAACTGCTCATAAATTGATAAAAAGTGACAAAATAAACATTTAAAGGGAACCTATGCCCCTTTTTACAAGGTAAAATAAGTCTCTGATGTCGCTAGAGTGTGTGTAGTTTCAGCTCAAAATACCCTACAAATAATTTTTTCTTTGCCCCTTTTAGGTTTTGATCCAAACTGTACCGTTTAGGTGACTGTTCCTACAAATTCAAATGAGATTGTGCTCTTTTCTAAAGAGGGCAGAGCTACAAACGCCTATGCGTCAGCATAGCGGCAGATTCAAAACAGGACTACCATTTATCTCTGTGAAAAACTGAAAGTGGGGCGACATGATGGCTGAGTGGTTAGCACTGTCGCCTCACAGCAAGAAGGTCGCTGGTTCAAGTCTCGGCTGGGTCAGTTGGCATTTCTGTGTGGGCTTTGCATGTTCTCCCGTGTTCGCTTGGGTTTCCTCCGGGTGCTCCGGTTTCCCCCACAGTCCAAAGACATGCGGTATAGGTGAATTGAATTAACTAAATTGGCTGTAGTGTATGTGTGTGAATGAGTGTGCATGGATGTTTCCCAGTACTGGGTTGCAGCTGGAAGGGCATCCGCTGTGTAAAACATATGCTGGATAAGTTGGTGGTTCATTCTGCTGTGGCGACCCCAGATTAATAAAGGGACTAAGCCGAAGGAAAATAAATGAATGAAAAACTGAAAATGTCAAAAGAAGTGGCTCAGAAGAAGATAGACTATCCCTGCATCTAAAACTCAACATTTATAATCCTGTTAGTTGCTGACATATTCAGCAGCTACAGCTCTAAAACTCTAATAGCAGACAGCTGCTTCTCACTCAGGGTTGTTTATGCTAATGAGGGAGAGATTGTCACTAATGGGCGGGGCTTTCCACCATTAATGACATGTACAAAGGGAGAATGTCAATCAAAGTGTTTCTGCAGCCTGTTTTTATCAAGTGTGATTATAAAAAATTGAATTGTGTTTAAACCCCTTATAAAAGGGATTTTTGCATAATAAGTCCCCTTTAAAAATTTTATGTTTTCTTTACATGGGTCAAAAAAACTAGAAACAACAAAAAAAACACTTTATGAAAACTCAAAAGGCCCCAGATCTCAAAACTGACAGGAGCTTGAAAAGTATTTTGCCTGTATAGTGTCTCAGCTTACACACTGGGGACAAATACACAGTTAACACAAAGTAACCTGTGTGCAATGAAGCACTGACGCCTAATGGTGCTTTATTATTGCTTATGCGGATGCGTTTGCATATTTCATTGGACCACCAGGGCAGAGCAGAGCCTTGCCGACAGGAACACGATTCCAGAGGGATTCTGAGTCCAGCATACATGGAAGCATACATGGAGAAGCACACATACTGTATTCCTGCTTTTAGCACTATCTCTCCTCAGGGGTGCAGAAACAGTCACATGGAGAGAAGCTCTAGGGAAGATCTCTATTATACAACTAATTACAAAATACTTCCTGTAATGCACATAACACTAAGAGCTTCACTAACCGTGCATGTAATTCTTTATCTTGAAAACAATAGTGTGGCTTAAATGAACAGTACCCAAAAGGAATGTCTTTTATGCACACATATTGTATACAAATGTAAATACACAAAAAAACACATATAAATACAAAAATACAAATACAAAAATAATAATTTGTAAAAATGAAACAGCATATTATATTAAAATATTTAATGGGCCTAAGCTAACATGAATTAGCAATGAAGAACTGTATTTTTATTGACTTACCTGATCAAAAATGAATGCAAACTGCAACAAAAGTTTCCTATAGTAGTTAATGTTACTTAATACATTATATCATATCATATCATATCATATCGTATCATATTATATTATTATAGACCATTTTGAGGGGCGTAAACAAAAACAATTTCCTGTTTTACACTTTTAATTTCCATAGCTTCCGAGAATCCAAAAAGAGCCATTGATAAATAATGTTATGATAGCTGTTTTAACATTAAGTTATGACTGAATTGCTTCTTGTTACAGTTATGAAATAGTTTGATAACAAACAGGAAATGTTCATGGGCCAATGACATTGAAATGGTCTATATTATATTATTCATTCATTCATTTTCTTTTCGGCTTAGTCCCTTTATTAATCTGGGGTCGCCACAGCGGGATGAACCGCCAACTTATCCAGCATATGTTTTATGCAGCAGATGCCCTTCCAGCTGCAACCCATCACTGGGAAACATTCATACACACTCATTCACACACATACACTACGGACAATTTTAGCTTACCCAATTCACCTATACCGCATGTCTTTGGACTTGTGGGGGAAACCGGAGCACCCGGAGGAAACACACGCGAACACGGGGAGAACATGCAAACTCCACACAGAAATGCCAACTGACCCAGCCGAGGCTCGGACCAGCGACCTTCTTGCTGTGAGGCGAACGTGCTACCCACTGCGCCACCGCGTCGCCTATATTATATTATATTATATTATATTATATTATATTATATTATATTATATTATATTATATTATATTATATTATATTATATTATATTATATTATATTATATTATTCAATCCTTTTCCTTTGGCTTAGTCCCTTTATTCATCAGGGGTCGCCACAGCTGAATGAACTGCCAACTTATCCAGCATATGTTTTACACAGCTGCAACCCAGTACTGGGAAACACGCATACACACTCATTCACTTACATACATTACGGCCAGTTTAGTTAATTAAATTCACCTATAGCGCATGTCTTTGGCCTGTGGGGGAAACCGGAGCACCCGGAGGAAACCCACACGAACACGGGGAGAACATGCAAACTCCACACAGAAATGCCAACTGGCCCAGCCGGGACTCGAACCAGTGACCTTCTTGCTGTGAGTCGACAGTGCTAACCACTGAGGCACCGTGTTGCCCACTATATTATATTATATTATTCATTCATTTTCTTTTTGGCTTAGTCCCTTTATTAATCTGGGGTCGCCACAGCGGAATGAACCACCAACTTATCCAGCATATGTTTTACGCAACGGATGCCCTTCCAGCTGCAACCCATCACTGGGAATCACCCATACACTCCCATTCACACACATACACTACGGACAATTTAGCCTACCCAATTCACTTATAGCGCATGTCTTTGGACTTGTGGGGGAAACTGGAGCACCGGAGGAAACCCACGCGAACACAGGGAGAACATGCAAACTCCACACAGAAATGCCAACTGACTCAGCCGAGGCTCAAACCAGCGACCTTCTTGCTGTGAGGCGATCGTGCTACCCATTGCGCCACCGTGACGCCATATTATATTCATTCATTCATTTTCTTTTCGGCTTAGTCCCTTTATTAATCTGGGGTCGCCACAGCGCAATGAACCGCCAACTTATCCAGCATATGTTTTACGCAGCGGATGCCCTTCCAGCTACAACCCATCACTGGGAAACATCCATACACACTCATTCACTACGGACAATTTAACCTACCCAATCACCTATAGCACATGTCTTTGGACTTGTGGGGGAAACCGGAGCTATATTATATTATATTATATTATATTATATTATATTATATTATATTA